>JAVHNF010040508.1:7400-19592 GCA_034783455.1 Micropsitta finschii
CGTTCTCTCTCCTTTTCCACCTTTCTCTCTTCTTTTCCACCTTTTTCTCCCCTTTTCCACCTTTCTCTCTCCTTTTCTTCCCTCCCCCCTCCCCCCAGTTTCTTAGCTCTAAATATCCTTCCCATCTGAGCTGCCTCTCTCTTGCTCGCTTGCTCTTTCCCAGAGCTGTCAAGATCTGAGCATCTCCTCTCCATCGTCTTTTCCTGGCTTCCCTCTATGTCTCAGTGCACAGGGAACACATTAAACTGAAAGGAAGCCAGACTCAAAATTCCTGAAGGGAAGAACTACTTCCTTCGTTTAAAGCTCAAATAACTTGTACAAGATACCCCTGAGGCCAGCGATCACAGCAGGATGAGACATACACATATAGATAGCAAAAACAAGGGAAGATTTGAATGTTCAGGGCTTCCAGGTGCAGGGCAACATTTGCTCATAAGTTCACTGGTAAAAGTTCTTGGATGGTTTTTATGATTTTTCTGCATATTTTTCTGTTGTCTCTTGGTGGGGTTTTTCAATCTCTTTTGGAAATGGGTAGAACCTCATCCCAGGCAGGGGCTGAGAAAGTTCTCAGGCAAGTCCTGTCTTCTCCTCCTAAATTATAGTGTCTTTTAGGGGACCTCACTTCTCTTCTTGAATGTAAACTCAGGAGGATAAAGATTAGCACAGCATTCACTATGGGTTAGAGGCAAATTCGGAATTCATGAACTATAAGGAAAAAAAAAGTAATGCTAAGGCAGATAACAATGACAAGATGGGAGCTAACTCCTCTGCAAAGTTTCAGTCCAGGACAATAACTTGGGCAGGGAGTGCCTGTGAGCCACCAACATCACTTGAAATTATGCAGGCTGAGATAAAATAATTCCTTTGTGATGTAAATTCATCTTGAACAGAGATAGTGCAGCTGGTGTATTAATACCAGTAGAGGAAATTAATCAGACGAGTTCGTTGAGACAAGAGAGTTGCATCCTGTGTTTCTATCTTGACTAATCAGCGTGGTGCAGCATAAGCCTGTGAATAACATCACGCATTGGCTCTTAATATAAGCCTCTTAAATGTACAGTTCCCCACAACAAAAATGTCAAAATACACTGGAAGATCCCTTTTTTTCTCTTACATATCAATAAAAAAGAAAAAAAATATATCATTGGATTAATTCTATGATCTGTATTGCTGCTGAGGTACATGAAAGCCTCATCAAACCTATAGCTATTGAGTATTAGCGTTAGACTTCAAATATGAAAACAGCAATATAGACTTTCTTTTCTTAACAGCTTTCTGACCTTCTGACTGCAATTCCCACTGTGAGTAACTGCAGCTCAGGCAAATCGTGAGCTCTGAAAAGCCTGGTGGCAGCAGAGAATCTCATCAATTTTAATCTCTGAAAGGTTCACGGGATTTGAGCCTGACAACAAAACATTGCACAACATGGCTGAGCAGAGCAGATCTGGTCCCTCCTTACATTAGTAATGGAGCTCAGCACCTCTCTGCCCCACATGGCCTTTGCCTCTGGATTCTGAGAGAGGAGCAAGAGAACGATTTGGCTGAATGCAGAGATGCCTGTGCAAAGATAGGTATCAGATATGAAACATCAAGTGGCATCTCCCAGGATGGAAGAGACACAACTCTCTTTTAAAATGAAGGTGTAGCACTAAAAAGACTGGACTTCTGAATCTAATCCATCTCAGGGGAGAGAAGAGTAAGGCAGGGACTGATGTGTTATTTTTTTCCTTTATATCCATGTATTTTTTGTGGTAGTCGCCCTGATGGAATGGAAACCCAGTTCTTATGCATCTCCCCAGCGTTTTGAGGCAAAACAAAATCCAGCCACCTGCCATTCCCTGAATGAAATGGAGTGTGGGAATGAAGTGCCATCGGTAATAAACCAAAGTTACCTGCTTGCTAACAACCTCAGCTTCCTCATCTCTCTCATTGCAGACATGCATGCAAAATCTTAGCAAAACCTGCAAGCCTTGGTAGGCTATGTATGCACCCAGGAAACTTCCTCTGGCTTGTCAACCAGTAGATCCAAGAAATAGTGGGCTCAATTAGAGTCCACCATTCATGGCTTATTAGCAGAGTTTGGTTTTCAGCTGTGAGAACTCAAATCCTTCTTGCTTGCAAGCTTTCTTCTTGGGCCTGAGCAGACCCAGTGAGCACCAGAATCAAATTTAAAAGAGTCTCTTTTGAGCAGCCTCTTGAATCCTTGCTGATAGTACAATAACATTTCACTTTTTCATGCTCCATAAGCCTATTTTTCACATCCCAAAAATGTGAGTTAATTATATTTAAGTAGAGAGAACATGCTGTCACAAGGAAGACAGAATAATGCACAGTACACAAATGCACAGTGCAATTCTACATTGACTGCACAGGGAAGACAGATTTGCTTTTGCTACTCTGATCCACAGCATTTAACACCATTTAAACCAAAACCAAGTGTTTTTTGTCCTCTCTCAATAGGGATATCTCATGTTGGTCCAGGCATCCCAGTGTCCAGTACAGGATGGACAACAGTAAAGTGCCTGGTTGCACACTCCTGCTGCCTCAAAAATCACAGCACACACTAAAGAGGTGCTTTATTGTGCTAGCATCTGCTCAAAGCCAGGCTACTTACTCCATGTTCTTGCTTCATAGCAGAGAAGCACCTGCACAGCTGCAACAGCTCTCTATTTACATCTCCACCTGTTTGCACATCACTGGAGACATCAGCATTGTCCTGAGCCAACAGTTCTTTAAAAGCTTGTGGAAGCAGCCAGATCTGTCAATTAAGAGAATCACCAAGTCCTCATCCACATCCCACAAGTAAATAAGCAAAAGTACATTGCTAAATCTTTGCTTTTATTATAGCTAGAAACAACTAAGCAAAAACAGCTGTATGCAGAAATATTGAGCTGTGAGTAGCAACACAAGTGAACAGGAGGAAGCCATAGATAACAGAACCGGTAATAGCCCTCCAGCAGGCTGTAGGTTAACATAGTTATGCTGAGATATTTGCTCATATAGTAGCAGAAATTCAGATTTTATTTTCTTTGTGAGCCACAGGTCTTTCTTCTTTACTCAGATCACACTAGGTAGGTATAATTTAGTATACCTGCATCCTCCATTTGAATTGGCACAGTGTGGATATAACTAGCAGAACATATTTTCTGATAGAGAAACATTCTTCTTACCTTTCTTTAGGTAAGTCTTTCACCTTGAGTGATAAAGTTTTATACACATCACAAACATGTTGATGTCAAAGATCAGTGGCTGAAAATTTGTCCTGTGTTCTCTCCGACAATATTTTTCTGACTGAACTCTCGAAAGTATTTTTTAAATTATAACATAGCTCCTTTATATCTCCTAAAGATGTAGTTCTTCTTCCCCAAGAAATCTCCTTTGGACAGGAGTTCAGTGGTAGACACAATATATCAGATGGGAAGCCTGATGTATATCAGCAGCAGACCTAAGTGGCTGCGACCATGGATCCATCAGTAAGGAACATAACGTGAAATTGCTTGTACATGCTGTTCCTCTACTTGCTGGAAAAGCTCTGTTCTTGTGACATTTCAGGAGATTAAGCTGATGAGTGTGCTATGCAACCAGGAACTAATACTGCTTAAAACAGCCTTTCTTCAACTTTTAGTTTTTAATTCTTTTTCCCCCAGGCCGGTTACGTCTCAGGCAAAGTTCAAGCTCTTGCTGCCTCTTTAAATGTAATGTGAAAACGCAACACATATATCAGCCTGCTTCATCATGAAGCGTCATGTCTTATGGAATGGGAGGAGTAATGAGGGGGCTGATTGTTTCCAGGCTGATACACAACAGTTGACAGACCTCTTACTTCTCACTTTTCATTGTTCCTGGAGACTGGCATCTTGTCTGAGCTAAGCAGGAGTGACGATCTGGGTCTCAAACTCAAGGTTCTTCTTTGATGTCCTTGGTCATTTCTACGATTTCCACGATTCTATGATTTCCCCTGTGGTTCCTGCTGGGACTGCTCAGAGCCATCTTTCCTCATTCCCCAGTCAAACAAACCAAGAAAAAACAGGGCTTTTGGGGGAAAAATGCTGTCATTGGGGTTTTTTCGGATGACTAAGCTGTCCTCAGATGAACATTCCCAGCACATCAGCTGATAATACAGCTTTGGATTGGGTCACCTACATAAAATTGTTTAAGTGAAGACTGGATTTTTACCATAGTCACAAAAGATAAAAGCTTAACCTTAGATGTTCTGCTGTGTAGGCAGTGAGCACAGTTGCTTTTGAAACTTCTCACAATGAACTTTTATGAGCTTCTAAAACAAAAATTCCTGGTTCTGGAACAACTGCTTCTCATAAAAAATTATCCCCACTCTTGTGAATGTGCTGTATATGGCATTTGGCATATTTATGGTTCTACAATGGGAGAGTTGAATTATTTCAGAAAGAGCATTTCTGTTGCATTGGATCAGGGACAACTGGCAGCTCCCTGAGAACTATTGATTCTGGGTTCTAGGCAGCAGCTGGCAGGTTCCTTGTGCCGCCTTCCTGGCTAAACGTTGAAGACCTCATCTGTAGAAGATGCCAGCCTGCCTGATTGCAACTTGTCCAGGGACTTTAAAAGTGGCAGAGGATAGGCACCCTGCAACAGAAGTAGCTTGCTTGAGCTCTCTCAGCTGGACTGGTGACCTTCCAACTTGGAGGCTGTGATTTCTGCCACACACAGAAGGTACATGTGAGCCCCAGACCTCTCCAAACACTGATCTGCACAGTGCTTCTCAGTAGGATGCAGAAAACTGAATTCTGGCCCCTAGAAAAAGAAATGCCTAACAGCCATCCATTTCTTCTGCCATGATTTAAAATAGGTTTGAGTTGAGCTGGGTGCCCGCCACTTGGCATGGAGATGCTTGGAGAGTCAGATTGCTGTTTCTATAGGTAAGTGGGAGCATAATGACTGCAGCCATTGTGCCCTTATTTCCCCAAAACAATCACAATTTTCTTAGTCTTACACAGAGAAGACCAAGAAGCAGGGCCCTGTTGTTGTGCCAACCCCGAAGCCAGCTGCCTCACCCCCCAGCTGGTTTCGACTGAATGGGACATGTCCTTCTTTTTGCCAGTCTCAGAAAGGAAGCTTCTGAACTTTAAATACTGTGAGAGTCAGTTGTTTTTCCCCATCAAACTGCCGTTTTATGGATAGTCTGAAACTAAATACAATGAACTTTATTGCCAATCTGACATTTATTTGCAATGTGTATTTACTGCCTGGAAAGCGAGGATGAGCAGTATGTTTTCTTCTCTGTCAAACAAGGGGAAGAATACAGCAGGATTCTCCCCATTACCTCCACTAAAAAGAATCAGATTTATTTGCTTTGACTTGAGAGAGTCATTCTCACTGGATATCTCTGTACTTTTGCAAGCTAAGTGAGATCTACCTTGTTCTTAATAAGGTATAAATGCATCCTTTCTGTTTGACTGTAATACCCTGATATGGGGAGGAATTGCTGAAAGAAGAGGATGTTTGTTATTTTACAAGGTTTTTACAATACCAGCCTAATGAGATAATGTATTTATTTATTATAACAATAAACACAGCTGTAAAATGGACCATAAAAAATAATAGATGACTCACAGATTTCTATACCCAACATGTCAGCTGTAATTGGGGAATAAATTAAATGATCCATCTTCTTGCCATCTACACTATTTTTCCTAGTATCCTCAATATTTAAATACAGTCAGCATTATTTATATTAATTACTCACTAACAACAGCAACAACAAAAACTCTGCAAGGAAATTGATTGGCCTTGTAATATAATTCCCCAGCCACATCATACACACACTATATTCTTTCCCTTACATTTAAATCTAATGAGTATGATGGACCTGCTTTCTTTATTAATAGTTTTCACTTTATCATGCCAATACTATTGAGCCTCCTCTTTATTACTGTTTTGGAGACAGCGCTAGCAATGATATATCATATAAAAGCTTGAGAGACAGTTTAATCCATTAAGCTGGGAAAGAAAGCTTCATCTCCTTTGCAATAGAAGCAGCAGCAGCTTCTGGAATACAGCACTCTAACACAGTCCTAAAACTGGAATAATATCATCTCAATACCCCAGTGAAGGTGAAGTTTTTTGGGTAATAGACATTATACAAGCAGATCTGAAGAAATATCTCATTTCTCGAGTGTGTGTAAATTTAGTTATACAAATACTAGCATTTATATAAACAAGACAGGAGAGAGAAATTGATACACAGTAGGATACTGACTCGGAAGCAAAGAACCCAAATTTCCCCCATGTCCTTGTCTAATATCATATCTGGTGCAGAAGTTCCTACTTTCATAATCCAATCTGTGTGTAAGAATTAGTTTTGGGTTTTTTTTGAGCAGGAAAATTTTAGTATATTGAGAAATCTTGAAATTGTGGGATTCTTTGTTCTAAGAAATATAACCTTAAAAGTTTCTTAATGATCTATAGAAGCTGTGGATTAGAAAATATTAAATAACAAAGGATATTTAACAGGTTGCTGGGTTTTTTCACTAGTCTAGCCATTGCCTAGAGAATCCTAGACTGGATCTTAGCCAGTCTGGTCTGTGAATTGTTTTTTACTGTGAGTGTAAAAATAATACAATATAGCAATACAGAAATCATTCAAAATCATACAGTTAATCAAATGAATACATGAATATGTTTACAACAAAAACTTATGTCAGTAATTTTTGTATATACAATCAAATTCCTGCAATTTATTTCACATTTTGTCATTTCTACCTCTCTCAAGGTAGATTGCAGAATACCTGTAAGATTAAGATTTTAAAATACCCAATAGTCAGTAAGGACATCCAGTTAGAATTGCACACTTGTCCACTAACATAAATTCAGCTTCTTTTGAACCATCAAATTTTTCCCATCCAACTCCCAAATACTTCCAGTTCACACCTTCTATAGGTAAAAAATGAATGTTGCCTGCCAGGTGTAATGAACCCTTTTGAAATGCATTCCCCATCGTTTCTCTTCATCAGACCTTTGTGTCTTCTGACAAGCTGTATTCTTCTATACAGCTGGAAGTTGAATAGTGGAATGCATGGGGTATTTTGGTGATAGGGATTTTTTCCTTGGTGGGTAATTTGGATGCTTTGGCAGAAAATCTCTCAGACAAATAAGAGCGCAAAAGGCTTCAGCTTTCACTGAAAGGGTTTGAAATGCAGCACACAGAAGGTGCATCTGCAGTGAGCAGTTCTTTAACTGACAAAAATAAAGTCTGTGGTGGGAATTCTCCTTACAAGCTGTTTTGTCTAAATAAATGAAGATAGTCAGACATACATATTTTAAAACCAGTCAACAGATTTTCCGTCTACTTTCAATTTACATTCTGCTCTAACCCTTCTCTCCCAGAGTACATGAAGCAAACTGCTATAGACACCCTGCATGAGTATCTCATTGATTCTCAAGGACAAAGCTATTTCTTCCTGTTAGCAATTAAAAAGGTCTGAGAGCCTGTGGTGGTTGGTTATAGAGGTTATTGCTAGTTAGTGCTATTATGGGATTCCACTTTCTCTGTTTTCTATTTTAGTCCATTTTCTATTATTATTCCAAAGGGCTCAATAATAAAGCACCACTCAGGATGAGACAGGAAATCTGAATAACACACATTATCCTGTTTTCTGAAAAAGAAAAAGCAATATGGGTTATAGAAGGAGCATAGCATGTCATTTTTATAAAAAGTAATAGAAGGGATGCCTCAGTTTTTGTTCTGTGTCCATCATTTCACAAGTTTCAGTAATAACGTATATTTGAAGTGCTTTACTTTGGGATGCTAAACTCCCTCTCCTCCTCTCCTCTCCTCTCCTCTCCTCTCCTCTCCTCTCCTCTCCTTTCCTCTCCTCTCCTCTCCTCTCCTCTCCTCTCCAGTACAACCTTTTGGGAATACATAGGAGCAGCAAGCAACTTGCAGGAAATTGTGCTTGTAGTACTGGAGGCTGAAGTTGAGTATATGGCAGGGGGGTTATAACTAGATGAGCTTAAGATCCTTTCCAACTTTAACTATTCTATGATTCTATGATAAATGGAATATATTTTTGGAAAATCTCTTTTTTTTTTTTTTTTTTTTGTTCATTTAAGTGTGAAGGGTAATATGCAATTGAGCTTCTTCCTCCCAGAGCAATAGAAGTGAAAGCCAAGGTAGTTATGCCAAAATGAAGTGCAGTTTATGAACACAGAGAGCTTCAAATCATGACATTTCAAATATAGTTAAACATACTAGACAAGTGGCAATTGCAGAAATGTTATAGGAGCTGTGTATTTAAGATCTTTTCCTTGTAACGTTTTATGCTCTTTCATGGCTTATTAGGTTTGCACAATGTTGCAAGGTCTTTTAACCTCCAATAAAGCAGAAAGCAAGGAAACAAAAATAATCATGAAAGAGGTATCGTTGGCTGATGAATAGAAAATATCACAGTTATTTGAGAAAGTAGATTCAGGACTGACTTGTACCAACTGGAAATTGCTAAACTGCAAACCAGAAAACAAGGTATTTAAAATGCAATTTATGCTCTGAGGAAAGCCTTACAAAGCTCCCAAACTTTGAAATTTCCTAAGATACACTTGCTTAGGGAGTAGCAGGTAAACTGGAGGAGGAAATTTTAGGATATTTGATGTATTCTCCCTTCCTAAAGGAAAACTTCAGCAGTCAGTTGAAATTAAGATATTTTCTGATAGTTTAAATATGATTTTGTTTCAGCACAAGTAACAAAGAAACAGTTGTGAACTTCCACTTAAAAAAGGTGTAAGTATTAGTCATGTAATTATGCACAATAACCAAGTGGAGAAAAGTCTTGGGACATGTCTGCCTATTGGGTTTGTGTCCTGCTTGCATGAAGTCAAATAGTGCTAGAAACAGCAGATGGAGAATTTAATGCATCAAATAAATGGGATATTGTTTTGGGCAAACTTTAGTGGATAGTTTAAGGACATCAGCTTACTGTCATCTTTTTTTCCTGAAAATACCCCAAAACCTAAAATGTATAAATTGTAAACCTGTTCTGTACAAGTGAAACAATATCAGTTGGAAGCTGAAGCATCTTGATCACAGAATATGATCTGAAGAACCACTTTTTAAATCAATTGAATTTTTACAGCATTTTTATTTGGAACATTTTGAGATTTTTGTGTGTGTGTGCGTGTTATTCAACCAGGACTGTTGACCATTAGACTGTTCCCTCAGGCAGAAATAAAGTTCATATAATGAAGGTTTTTCCTTATTGTTGAAAGCTTTAATCTGTAACTTATTTCCCCTCACACAGTATTCATGCTGCTTTTTACAGTAAAATACTGTGAGCCATTTGCACCCTTTTCTTAACCTAGGAGTGATTTTACTGTTCTCTTGATAGGTGACACTCTGATTTACTACATCATTTCATCTGTATAGAGGTCAACAGTTTAAGAAGTACTGGGACAAAGCTCCAGTGCGAGACAAAATTAAACAGTTCAAAATTAGATAATACTAACTAGCCCTTGACAGCCCTATGGTGAGATGAAATTCATTTTTGTGTAAAAAGGCAGCATCGGTTTCATCTTCAGTTTTGTCAAAATAAAAACCAGATCCTTATTTGGTTGGAATTTTAAGTTTTTGGTTTAGGTCCAGTGATTTATATTGTCTGGCGTTGTGTAGCTTGTGATACACAGTTTATTTACCTTTGCAGGAGGCCAAAAAGAGGACATGAAGAGGTGAGAGTCTGTCCCTCTATAAGCACACTGCACCATGGTCATTGTGGGGATGAGCTGGTTTGTAGTTTCCATTATGGCCAAAATATTTGAAAGGAAATTCTGCTTTGTGTTGCCACTTTAAACTTTTTCTTTTTCTTTCTTTTTCTTTTCTTTTTTTTCTTTTTTACAGCACAGACTTCAAAATGCTTCTTTGAAACAACTGAAGAGTGAACTTTAATTCATGTTTTTTAAACAAAGGTTATATGAGACTTACAGAAGCCTCACAAAAGAAAAATATCAGCAAGAATTGCACATTACGTTTAGAGTGCTACTGACTTTCAAATTTCTCTTCAGGTATCATTTCCCATGAATAGGAACAAAGAGCAAAAACAGTTAAAAAAGCATATTCAAATGTGTGCATAAAAAGGCATGGTAAATGAATACTGTTTAGTTTGCTGACATAATTACTGGAATGTAATTTTTATGAGTCGTAGAAATCTTGGCATTTTCACTGAACCAGATAATTAGACTCTGAATAGAACAGGGTCAGAATAATTAATACATCAAAACTAGATGAACTTTTTCTAATTATTTTTATTTAATCTCTATTATAATTATTGTTATACTCTGCTGAGCATGATTGCCTCATGTTCATAGATTTGAATGCTGTCTTATGGTTGCATCCTGGGACTTTGTGGAATATTAACAAACCGTGGCTTGGAGAAATTAGAATGGTGTCGTTTCATGATGGAATTCTAAATTGGAATTTTTCTATTTTTCTATGTAGTTGCACAAATTTTGCTTCAGCATCATAAAAAAAGAAAAAGAATTTTAAAAACAAAGTCTTTTAGTTTATTTTTACATTAAAGGGGAACTTCTCATGGGGTTAAAAGCAAGCTCTTAGTATCTACCTCCCTCCCCTCCCCTGCTCACTCCTGCAACTATTTTTAGATCTCATAATTTTTTCTTTTGATTAGATAATTTTTTCTAATTGCATAGTTTCTTTTCTAGCTTTCAAAACATCAAAGTTAAGACTAGACTCCACCGACTGAATTCAAACAATCGCTCAGAAGCATGGAGAATAAGGAGTGCTTCTGTAGTCAATGTCGGTGTAATTGAAGGCATGTGAGAGGTTTTAGTCTGCATTGTAGGGGTTTTTTTTCTCTTTCTTTGAGAAGTGCAAACATTATATATAACCACAACGACTGCCATCAATGGGACTGATTCAACAAGCCTTCTGACATGAGGTCTTCCGGACAGGACCTAGGGGTTGCTTTAATTCTTGAAGATGTCTACACTCTATTATTCAACATGTACTGAGTCTAAGCAACAGAATACATGTAGCTGGAGCAGAGGCTGCAATTTTAAAGTTGTGCCCTTTGCTTTAGATGGCAATAGTTTATGAACTGGTGCAAAAGGATGCATGTTCAGCTACAGGGAGCTCTGGTTGCCCACCTATTGTTTTTCTTTAATGCCTAGTATATGGGCCTTATTTGTTCACTGAGACTTGAACAGAGTCACTGCAAGCTTGCATAAACACTGGTATATTGGTATAGCCATAAGTAGAAGTAAGAGGGGTATTCACTTTTGGACTTAAGATTTCTCAATATAGTTGACAATTGAGAGGTTTCTTTAGAAAGATTAGGAGAAAAAAATATATCAGCTTTTGCTTTCTGATACCTTCTATTTTCTAATATCTTTTATCGTCATGGGTAGGAGGTATTAATAAGAAGGAATGATCTGTAAGGTGGGGTTTTTTTCACTTGAGAAAATCATTCCATAAATGCTGTATTTAACTCAGCCATATTAGGTTGTATCTTCACATCAACTCTAATGAAATCTTTATCTCTTCTATCCCACACATGATTTCCATGGGAGTAAAGACAACATACTTCCTCAGCTTTCTCTAGCTCAAGTTCTTTTGAAAGCAGAGCAACCTACTTTTTATCCCTCACCCACTCTTTGTCTCTAAACATGAATCCCAGCCCTTGTCAGATTACAAGCGCTGTGAATGAGCAGAGATACCTAAGAAGATAAGTGACCATCTTCCCTTTAAGGGATGTCCAAGATGACATTTTCTGGATTTCATAACAGATAGTCAGCAGTCTGGGAAAGGAACCTGTCCTCATTTCCAATGCAACTCTCATTCATTTAATGTCTTCACTGGTAGATCTCCAGCATACACAGTCCATCTCCAAGGAGAAAGAATGCGAATGGCTGGAACTGGAAAAGAGATAATGAGCGGACAATGAGCCCAGGCTGAGTTTCATGTTAATTACACAGTAGTCCAGACTCTGTATTCTTCTTTAGCAGAGATTACTGGAAGAACACAGTATAGTTTGCCATCATAACCTAGGCAGATACTGTTAACCTGTCAATCAAGTATATATAGTCTGTCCAGATATGTTGTGGATGCCCCATTGCTGGAAGAATTCAAGGCCAGGTTGGATGGGACTTGGAGCAACCTGTTCTAATGGAAGGTGTCCCTGCCTGTGGCAGGGGGTTGGAACTGGATGATCT
>JAVHNF010040514.1:0-15886 GCA_034783455.1 Micropsitta finschii
CATTGTCAGGCTTGTGCACAGAGTCTGAGCCTTGCAGCTGCGCCTTGGCAGGGTGGGTAAAGATGAGTTCACCTTGTATAGGTACCATCTCTTCTGGAGGATGAGCACTCCCCTACTGTTTAAATCCTTCCCTGAGGTGAATCCTCCCCTGGGTGCCACAGTCGGCTCAGCACGCAGCAGGTGACTGTCTTGATTCTGTTGTGAGTCATCAAAGGCGCTTGTGCCTCTTGTTTCAGGTTGGAGTCCAGTTGCTAGTGAGTGAGTCTTCCTTAATTCAGTGGAAAGAAGGAAGGAACAATGCACATTTACAAGAACTGTGCCTTAGCACCAAGGTAAATTTGTCCAGCGTGCTACTCAGCAACTGGCTTGAGGGTGCCGCACTAAGGACACCCCAGCTCAGCACTGAATGGGTTCTTCCCATCAGTGCTGAGCTGGAAAAATTTGGCTTTTCAGAGCATCTGGAAAAATTTCCAGATGCACTGAATGGGTTCTTCCCATCAGTGCATCTGGAAAAATTTGGCTGGAAGCATGTAGGAAAGGTAAAATAAACAGTCACATGGCTCAAGGTGGGAGCTGGTCATACCGGATTTTCACACAAAGGAGAAGCCCAGAAATAATTCAGTGGGAAGAACATCATTTCTCCAGTACCTTGTGTTCCTTGGAGGACTAGTACATGAGCTTGTTTTGTGTGCTATGCTAATCACCACCTAAAGCATTGCTTCTGACTGGTAGAAAAACAAGGTAATCAAATCAAGGGAAAAGGTGTCATTGTGCCTAATCTAAAATGTCAGGAAAACCCTGTGCAAATTATTGTAACGTAATCCGTCTAAAAATGTAAAGAGCTATAATTATAAATATATATATAAGATTGATTCTGTTCACAAGGTAAGTTGATGGTGGCTTTAAATTATGTTCAAGAGTCCATTTGACAAGCAATGACTTTTCAAAGTGACGTGTGTCTAATTGAATAAACAAAGTGGAGAGTTGTAATGACAAGGTGGATGAGCTGGAGAAATTTATTAAGAAGAGAGTGCAGAGAGTGTTTGTGCGGACATCCTCAACTACTGCAGTAAATAGTCTAATGTGCATCTTTTAGTCTGCGATAATAGAGGAGAAATGTGAAGGACCAATTTTTCAAGGTAATGACAGAATAAGTCAAGTGCAGTAGTGTACTGTGCTGACTTGTAGAATTCCTCTGATGAAAATTATAGAACTCAGCTGTTTCAGGCAAAATTATGGTGCCATGATTGTCATAAATGATGTCATCATAGGAGAGGGGATTTTGTATACCGTTAATGCATTCTGGCTTGAACTATTCATGAAAAATGCGTTCTCCCTCTTTTGATTTAGATTACTTATTTAGATTACTTGTCATTAGGTATCTGTAAAGCATTTTCAGTCTTCCCAATTTTATCATGTATATTGGTTTTACATTTATAATCTCTTAAATTTTGTAACATTAAAAAGTAGTGAAGACACCTACACGTTTAAAGAGGAAAACGCAGTCTTTTTTCTCATATCCTTCAGTATAAGAGTGCATTTTGAGAGTGAGAAGAGAAAAAGGAATACATCTTAAATTTCTTCTAAGCAACTCAAAAGAAAGAGAAATGTATCCCTCAGCCCCAAACTGCCTTTGAAACTCTGGGCACACAATCAATAAAACAGATATCACTCTAAAGTACAAAGTGACATGTGGTTTACATGGATTATACCACGGGAAGATATATGTGACTTACAAGTATAATCATAATCGCTGACCATTGGTAGAGTACACTTCAGTAGATTCATTGAGAGACATAATCCCAGCATCATTTTAACTCACCTTTTTTCCCTAAGACTGAAGATGTAACATAAAGCGTACATTTTTCTTCTCTTATTTCTTATGGAAGCTATAAGGAAGAAAAATACTGCTGGCACATTGCTTTGTCTTCACAAAATCATTGTTCCTTTCATGCCTCAAAGCAGAATTAAGTTTAAGAGGCAGGTTGGCCAGGCATCACATTTTTTTTTGTTGCTTTGACATTTTTAATAACTGTCTATAACTGCAGCCATGGTATTGAGGAAGACTTTGTTGCCACAGGTACATTTTTGTGGTGAGCTGAGTAAAGACTCTTTTATATTGTAAAATTGAGGCAATCTCCAACTTTCTGAAGTAGCTCTTTAATTAGTATTTGCAATTTGCAGCAGTAATCCACTTCAGATTACATCTGACATCACATTAATAATTAGTTATGGTAGGACTTTAGGAATACAATTTGCAAATATATATTTTTTCTTTTTTATAACACATGCACATTTAGAATTCCAATCATTTCTGGGGAATTTAGAAACTATAAAGATTTAGGAACACAGACCTTGATTTCATTCATTGCACCTTGCGTTTCCTTCAACATGACAGTGTTTTGTCTGAATTATAACTATTAAAGCTATTAGCATTTGAAAACAAGAACAGCTGAAGACCTGTTCAGATTTTCAGTGCTAGTATTTCTGCTACATTTTGTTGACGAGATAATTTTGTGTTTCGTGTGTCTGTGATTTAAATTCAACTATGAATGTTTTAATAAAGTTCTGTTACTTGCAGTGAGAAAAATATGGTGGTGAAACAATTAAAAGTCCATTAAATTATTAATCAACTAAATATTTAGGATGTGTATGCATCATTTCATGTGCATACATTTGAAGTTTTTATGAACTATTTCTTGGTTTGTGTTTTTTATGTTACATGCCAGGAATCCTCTACAAAGGAAATGGTGAAAATCAATTTATATCTCAGCAACCCCCAGTTGTTAGTAGCATTATGGGCAATGGAAGACGTCGCAGCATCTCCTGTCCAAGTTGTAATGGTCAAGCTGATGGTAATAAATTGCTGGCTCCAGTTGCCTTAGCTTGTGGGATAGATGGCAGTCTTTACGTGGGGGATTTCAACTATGTTCGGCGGATATTCCCATCTGGAAATGTAACTAGTGTTCTGGAACTAAGGTATGTATTTTCCTTTGAATACAGACTTTTGGAGTTGCGAATTGCTGTTGCAAACTGAAGTGCTGAATGGATTTGTGACGTGGTGGAAGTTAAGAGTTTCCAAATGCTTTGGGGAACTAAAGAAGTTGAGACAGATTTCAAAACATTTGAAAAAGTAGTTAAAACTGAAGTGAAAAAAGTTAACTGTGCTTATCTAAACTGTCAGAGTGTAAGCTACCCAAGTAATTATTCTGTGGATTCGAAGAGTTAACCTACATAGTCAGCAGGAGTGGACAAAAGATGATGATTCACCCTTCACTAATGACAGATGTAAATGTTGCCTTCTTTTCATCTTTTAACATCCTTTCTGAATGTTTTTCTAATAATGTTTTTCTGTTCTTTTTCACTTGCTCCCTCCAAGAAATAAAGATTTTAGACATAGGTAAGCATTCCTTAAAGAAGATTTATATTTTTCTAACTGTTCTTTTCTTTTTTAAGAAATGAATGCTTATAATGGAGAAGTCATTTCTGAGATGTATTACTAGAAAAGAGGAGTATTTTTCAAAAATAATGAGTTCATATGTTTTAGTTATGTCAGCTGTCAGGCTGTATCATCCTTTCAGATACAGGTTCCTCTATTCTCATCACTCTCTGTCCACAGTCAGGCTTCTTTTTATGCTTGTGTATGCCCTCCTTTGCTGTCCTCTCATCTCTGCTCACTCCTGTTCCTTGCTGGCAACACTTTTGCTGATCCTTTCAAAACTCATTAATCAGATGCCCCAAATACAATGAGAATTGCTTTTAAGTAATAAAAATTATGAAAGTATCAAGTGAAGTCATTTTAGTAGACTTTGGATGTTGAGTCCTTCCAGGCTCACATTTAGCTGATTTGTTACTTTAAAGGTGAACTTCTCTTAAAAATGAAAGCTGAAATTGTCCCATAGCACAACTGCAGGAGTTAAGATTTTAAAGTACACCAAGACTCTTAAGACTAGTCACAAAAACAAGAGTAATCAGAAAGAATGTAGGACAACATTCATCCATCTTTAGAATCGCTTTGCTGCAGCAGCCGGTGCTGATAAGGAGACGGAAACAAGTTGTGCTAAAATATTGTTGGATACATGAAACCCTCCAAGACTTCGTGGCAGAACTGTTAAATATAGGGGTTTGCAGCCCGCTTTCTCGCCTTTTTTGCTGCCAGTCGTTTTCCTTCCTTGTTTTTAAACAAATCCGGGGTGTCATATCTCAGTTCTCCTGGTTTTTTCTTAATTCAGTTTGCTCTGGACATACTTCTTTGTGAGGAAGGATTTTATGTTTTAAAAAGTATGTTTCAGATGTGTTAGGCAAAAAAACTATGAGTAAATAAAGTGTTTGCATCATGTGCTCATGATCGGAATTGGGAGTTGATGCACAGTCTGGCTGGTTTTATGTTATTTTCCAGGTGTGACTCAGACACAGTCCCTTCTGTTTGGTGGTTTTCGTTTTTTTCTATTACATTTAATATACATTTGTTCCACTACTTTTAAAAGAATTATAACCCTTGTGGTATCACAAAATTGTGATCGCAGCTGGTTAAGACATTGTCTTGGCAAATAGGTGGAATACAGAGTAAGTGAGAATTTGGAATGGACAAACAGGATTAAGGAATGGATGGGCAGTGAGGTTTGTTTTGCTGTGATTTAGTAGCAATGCCCTCTTCTGCTTCGAGCAGAACTGTGGTTACAGGCTCAACTGCAGTGTTCCAGAAACTAGATCCCTGCATGTAAAAAAAGTTGGTGAGGGAGAACATTGAAGCTTTTCTCCTTTATTCATGACTACAAAGAAGTTTCAGGTGGACAAAATGAAATCATACTGCATGAATTAGTGTAACAGCATTGGCCCCATAGCACGGCTCTGAAGTGAGGATACCTCCTGAGGCAGGAGACATAGAAGGACCACAGAGAGTCCACCAGTTCTGCAGGACTGGTTGTGTAGGCAGTGGGCAAGAGGTGTGGAGCCCACAGTGCAGCCTGATCTGGTTTATGAGTTTGTTTTCTCTCCTATCATACAACATTTTCCACTCAGCCTCAGAGGTTTGCTGTTCAGGGGCTTCCTAAACCAAGAGTGGCATTTTTATGCCTAATAACCCCTGGCAGTCTGTTAATTTAGCTGGTTTTTATTTAACATGCATAAACTTTTAGGATCCACTAAAACGTGTTACCATGGGCTCCCCAGCTTAAGGACACAGCATGAGACCAAATAGCTTCTGTGGCCTGCATAAAGTCTTGCAGAGCCCTGTGAAATGCTGCAGTGAGAAGCATGACTGTCTGGCCTGTAAGAGAGGGGGCGAACTGTCCTGTTTCACTGGCAAGCCCTTCAGACTGCTGAGAAGAGCTCTATTTAAGCTGCAGTTTGGAAAACAGCCCCCAACAGACCACTTTGCAATATATAATTACTAGGTATCAAACCAAAGAAAATGCACTAAAATATGTATTCCCCAAGTAAAACTAATGAACAGGGCTAAATACAAGTTCAGATCTATTATCTATTCAAGCATTCAACTTTCCTTTCCTAAACACAGTGCTTCAGCAGAGTGGGTGATGTGCCTCCCACCTCAAGGAGCCTGTACTCTCAATTAAAGAGACAATGCAGATCAAATTTATCCTCTCATGTACCAGTGACCTACCGTTTTTTCAGTCTGAAAGCTGAACTGATGTCTTTATACACACTGCTGCCTGTGGGTGATTAATGCTGATAGGCATTCATGGAAGGAGTAATTTTTAGAAGGACTTTGAAGACAGGGAGGTCATTTGTAGGCTATGGCAGTATCCCAAGTCAGTAGAGAGCCAGAAAAAATGTTTAATAAAACATAAAACCAGCTTTGAGGGTATATGGTTTAGAAGGCACAAGAGTGAATCGAAGAGAGACTGAAGCAGGAAGACTAGTTTTAAAACATTAGTGCAGGTGATCTCCCAGCACCTTTCATGTTCACACAAAAGCCTTCTTGCAAAGGATGACCTCTACCCCATGGGTAATTTAAGCACTGAAATATGAAAGGGACAAATTATATAGGTGGGAGCCCAAAATACAGAAAGGCAGGAGGGCGGTGTGACACTACACAGAAAGAAGAAAGAGGGTTGGATGCATGTGTATGGGTAATTAAGGTCCAAAAGCACTAGAGTGAAGGACAGGGAAGAAAAGGCATGGAGGAACTGTGAAGAAGTGGAAATACCAGAATCTTTACAGAACAAAAGCCCTCTGTCTCCCAAAGTCACCTTAGCCAGTTGACACCTGACATCTTGATTCATCTACACATCCCAAAAACTTCTACTATTACCTTTAACTAACACATATATTTAAACAAATGATTTTTCCTTGTCTAAAACAGCAGTTGATTAAAGCAATCTTTTAGTAAAGAAAAATAAGTTACTTATATTCCAGCATCAAAGAGCTGCACTTCCTTTTGTTCTCATTAAATGTGCCTCATCTACACATATTATCTATTTACTTATCTACAAGGGAGCGAAACGGCTTAGGTGTTTATTGAGAGATGCATTTTCCCTGTTTCATGAGCATAATTTTTTAACACCTATCGTACAGTGTGTGTGCTCCTGCAAAAGTCAACTGAGCTCCAAATTCTTGTGTAAATTCAATCCACCAATGTACTTAGTGAATGAAAATGGAATCCTCCTTCCCATGCCATTTTGATTTATACTTTCCATGAAGGTATTAATAAAATCAATCGCAAAATACTTGACACTTTGTACTTCTACAGAGCAGTCTTAAACTGGTAGAACTGCCCTACCAAAAGTCACTTTCATGGAGTGGAAAAGGGCATGGGAAAGATTAGATCTGTGAGATTTGCCTTGAACAGTGGGTGAAACCATGACCATGAGTGTTCGGAAAGTTATTTGTGAGTGAATTGTTTTTGCTATCCAAATACACAGCTGCCTTGCTCAGGTTCTTATTTAACCTGCTCTTCTAAGGTAATTAATACAGCATTTCAGCAGGTAACCTAAATGTGAGGTGGGACTCAGTAACTCCCTTTTTACCAAGCACCAACAGTTAGCTTTTTGGAAGCAGAGCACATAATCTCCAGCTATCTGGAGAAATTATGTATGCTATGGAGGGACAGAAATAATGCATCCAAAACTAAATTACTTAGAAGAGGGAAGAGAAGGGGAGCAGTAAAATCCTACAGAAACCTCTGGCATCCTTCAGGCTGCACGTTAGCAACTCCCATTGCTGACTTTTTGTCATGTGGATAAAAGTAAAATCAGCTCCCATTGCTAATTTATTGTCATACAGATAAAACTAAAATCTGACCAGATAATAGAAAGTGATAAAAAAAGAAAAGGAATGTCCAAAAAATAGAAAGAGGGGTGGGGAAGATGAAAAAACTGCTTTAGAGAGGCACCTTTTTATTTCCCCTGGCTATAGAGGGAGTCTGGCTGACAAGGTAGATGACCTCCACCTTCAGTGAAATGAAGTGCTACGGATCCCCTCTTACCCACTCCTTTCAGAGGTTATAAAAAAAAGCTATTAGATTCACAATGCAAAGGCTAAATTTCCCACTATTATACTGTTAGCTGTATGTATTGCATAATTTTCATGTAAAATAATCTGGTTCAAAGTATATTTTTAATTATATTTTTTCATTCAGCTTTTCTGACATCTATTTTCACCTCAAAAAGCACTATGGTTTTATATTCAGACTGATGGTTAAAAGCATTTCAGATGATAGATATCATCTATATTTATTTGCATCATAAAGCAGTTTCTGGAAGGCAAAGCATGATAAAAGGAGTACAAATTCTCTAATGAAAGAGGTATTAATATTTTTATTTATGAAATTCTAAGTACTTAAAAGTAATTATTCAAAGATGGCTTGAGAAATGTTGCATGGACATGATACGTGGACAATGTGAACCTAAGTGACAAAAGGATATAGCTAGAAAATTATATCAATGCAAAAAAACAAAGATCCCTTTCCCTCAAAATAGACTCTTTTTCCATGTTGTCTTTAACAAAACAGATAAAGATCAACCCACTATTACCAGACACTTCTCCAGATACGTCTGCTGTACCTCAACTCTGAAGTTTATTAGTTCACGACTTTATTAGAGAAGCCTAGGAGTAACCAGGTAAATGGAACTTAGTTCATTAGCAGCTCCGAACAGAATACATGGTGTTGCAACATGCAAAGTTAATGGAATTAGGGAAAGCAATTTTAGATAATGAAATTTTAAATACTTTATATTCTATTAAGTTGCTTCCAGACTCCATTGGACAAAAGGCAGACAGACAGAATCAGCTACAGAGTTAATTATCCCTCTTTTAGATCTTTCTAGAGAAATAGCCTGTTCTATTGATAAACTGATTCACCAAACTAATACTGATGTTTCAAACGAAGGAGTTCACTAATATTTTTAAAACTTATAAAAGCTTTCCAGTATCTGAAGGGGTCCTGCAATGATGCTGGAGAGGGACTCTTCATCAGGGACTATAGCAATAGGACAAGGGGTAATGGGTTTAAACTTGAACAGATGCAGTTTAGGTTAGATAAAAGGAAGCAATTCTTTACCGTGTGAGTGGTGAGGCACTGGAACAGGCTGCCCAATGAAGTTGTGAATTTTCCATCCCTGGCAGTGTTCAAGGCCAGGCTGGATGGGGCTTTGAGCAACCTGGTCTAGTGGTCCCTGCCCATGGCAGGGGGGTTGGAACCAGATCTTAAGGTCATTTCCAACTCAAACCATTTTATTATTCTATGATTCTATTAAAACTGCTGAATTATGGCCACATTCAGTTAAAAATACACATCTTATTTCAAGATCATCCATGAGTTTTTATTGCCATCCAGTCCCTGCAACCATTCACTGGGAAAAAATGCTGGGTGCTGCCAAGGTATATTGTTTATTGGCATAGAGACCAAGCGCTCAAATGAGTAGTTGCATCAGGTATGCATTCAGCATAAACCAAACATCACTCACAACGAAATGATGTAACAAATGTAAAAGCAAAAAGCAAGAGAAGCTATGAAAGAAAAGCAAGCACAGTGCTCCCAGTACTGCTGGAAGAGGAGGATGTTTCTAGGGCACTAACCTAGGGCACAGCAATAAAATACCTGCTGCAGAGTCCATCACCATCTCTTGCATCGTTTTTTTCTTGATGCTGTCAAAGGCTGTCTGGCACACTCTCCTGAGGGGTGCAGGAATGCCGTAGCCGATGCCAGTCCAGCCTTGCTGACTCACTGTGGCAGGTGCTGCCTGTCAATCCCCACCCCAAGAATGGAAGATGACCCTTCTGTCCATGCCACCCACAGCTGAGAAACAGAGAGAAATCTTAAGTGCCCAGCAGACACCCAGCCAACACGCTGCATCCAAAGGTCATTCGCTGGAGGTCGCCTTCTTAGAAATTCACCGACAGTTGCTGTGCATCCTTTTCTTCTCATGAAACACAAGCAATAAGAAAGGCATCTGTGGATGCATAACCAGCTGTGAAATGTGGACATTTCACAAATCCCGAAGTAGAGAACTACTTCAGCAACTGAGACTTCAAGTGAGTACAGTTCTGGTGTCCCCAACATAAAAGGACACGGAGCTGCTGGAGCAAGTCCAGAGGAGGGCCACGAGGATGATCAGGGGACTGCAGCACCTCCCATATGAAGAGAGGGAGCGAAAACTAAGGCAGTTCAGCCTTGAGAAGAGAAGGCTGCATGAGAACTCATAGGAGGCTTCCAGTATCTGAAGGGAGCCTACAAGGATGCTGGGGAGAAACTCTTCAGTAGGGACTGTAGCGATAGCACAAGGGGTAACAAGTTCAAACTTAAACTGGGGTAAGATATAAGGAAGAAATTCTTTGCTGTGAGAGTGGTGAGGCTCTGGCACAGGTTGCCCAGAGAAGCTGTGAACAGCATCTCTGAATGAACTCCATCCCTAGCAGTGTTTAAGGCCAGGCTGGATGGAGCTTTGAGCAACCTGGTCTAGTGGAAAGTGTCCCTGCCCATGGCGGGGGGTTAGAACTGGATAATCCTGAGGTCCTTTCCAACCCTAACTTTTCTATGGCTTTAATTATATTTTTATGATTTTCCTTATACTTAGGTAAGAACTGTATTAAGTAATTCCACTGCCTTTGTAAAATCAAAGTTTTCTTAGAGGCAACTATGTTCATGTAACAGAAGCAATCTTTTTTCATCGATTTTCCAATTAATTGGTTTCCAAGGCTTTCCTCATTTCCTGCAAGGAGAAAAGGGCCATATTCTCTATCATACCCAAGATTTCGCTCAGAATAAGAACTTCCATTTACTTCATTCACTAAACTCACAAGAAGCTGTTCCTGAGAAAGGATTAAAGCTTCAGGCTTTGAATCACTGGACAGATCTACTGCAGTCTTTTGCTGGGAGTCTGGGAGCTCAAAACAGAATAGAAATCATCCCGACGCCCTTCCCAGCAAGAAGTCTTTTGATCTTCCTCCTGTGGAGCAGTTCAGAAGCTCTGCAATGAGGCAGAGAAGACCTCTCTTTATTCCACTTCAAAACCCACGTACATTTGGCTATTTCTCCCCTTTTTAAAAGCTTCTGTCACAAATCATCAGATAAGCCAGGCTTGTCCATGCCCTGATGGGAAAACAGACACTTTTTCCACACAATGGCTTTGTAACAGCCTCTCCAGACATTCTGTTCCATCTTTTGCAGAATGGTTTCTCTCTAGAAGGGGGTCGAGGTGGCCCTCAGGGAGTCCTGAGTTTGTCATAGCTGCTTCCTCTTGCCTGGGAATGGAAAAGCTTTTGATCTTAGCCCAAACTGTCATAAACTGAAGTTTGGTGGTGTGTAGAGCCGTTAGCCAGCTGGCCTCTTTCTTTCCCATAGGTGGGCATAGGAAAGGGCACCAAACAACTCTGAACTCTGGAACTAACAGTTTATTATTACATACAATATACCTATAAATAGTGAAAATTCAGAACTGCCAAGTGAAACATTTAAAAGCTTTGCACACAAACCTCTCCCTAACTCTTTACATCCTGAGAGGCCAAGTTTCTGCTTTGTACACCAGCAGTTCTGAGTTCATTCCCCAATTGAACATGATCTTCAGAAGCCCCCCACTGGGCTTCTAAGAAGTCTCTCCTTCCATCACCTCTATGGCTCCCCTGGTCTCCTGCAAATTCCCAAAAGCTGAAGGTACCAACTCCCCCTCCTTCTTTTCTCCTTGCCAGAGAGCAAGAGGCAGAAAACGATAAGCAAGCTGTCTTCTACCCTGTTTCTCACACTCCTGTTGATCTGAAGGAAAAAATAGACAACATTTTTACAGGTAACTATGAATAAATCAATTTAAATACTTCTACCATCTGCCATAGTGCTTCTTTTTTCCTAAAGCAACAAATGATCTGAAAACCTGGTATGAGGTATAGCTGGCTCTTCTTGGAGGAGAGAAAGTAGTCAAGAGAACAGAGTACAGCATACACAGTAGAGGTATTAAGGCAGATATTTAGTCTCCCAAAGAAGTAAGGCTTGTAACTTCATTTTCATAGCAATCAAAATCTCAGCTCCTAAGAAATCCCTGCTTTTGGCAGCCTATATATTAGTAGGATGTGTATATTGGCCTCATCCTTGAATCTTCTGTTTAAGAGAAAATAAAGTTACTCGGACCCTTTGTTTTATTTCCCAACTTTTGCTCTGGTCATGATAAGAGACTGCTTTAAACACCATCGGATTTTCAAGAGCATTCAGCATCAACAACTTCTATTTAGGTACGTAAATAAGTCACTCTGGATTTGCTGGATGCTAAGCGTTCTTGAAAAGCTGCCCCATCTACTACTTCTGTATCACTTCACATACCACTCACTGGATTTAAAGACATCAATAGACAGACAGTGTCAGGAATAACTTTGATTGTTAGGCACACAGGGGGATGGATCTGTCATGGCATAAAAATGCATTTTTTAATGGTACACTCTTCCTCACATCTCTGAACTTGTGTTTAAATTACATACATTGTACAGGGGTCAACACTGAAAATAAAAGTAACTTCCCAAGAACCCTAATTTTTCAAACGTTTGCACAATTCACCCTAGGCTGCAGGAGGTGATCACGAAACAGACTTGCTCTTCTCTCAGTGCACATGGATACATGTGTTTTAACTTTGCTCTTTCGATACTTTCTTGATATTAAAACACTTGGGAGAGGTCATTACCAGATGGCTAAAGGGAATATGCCATGATTAAAATTGCACAGCTTTCTCTTCTAGGCCTTTCATTAGGAAGGTAAGAATTCATATTCTTCTGAAAACTAAAGAGGAGGCGCGGACATTCCCCGTTGTTGTCATGGATACAGCTGCCGAGAAAAATGTCATTGTACCCCTGCAGATAAATACATGTGCCAAGTGCTTGGAATACACGGTGGTAAAACCACCACAGATGTTAAACATTCTCACATGGCCATCAGGTTCTCTTGAAATGTATGCTAAATACCAAATAAAAAAACGTAAAAAGAAAATGAAGACACGTTGTTTTTAAACATAAAGGTTATGGCATGAAGGGAGAAAAGGCCAGGCAGTTAAAAAAAAATGTTGGCACTTTCATAGTTCATGATGTCATGGAGGAAAAAATATTATGGAACAATAGTATGAGTAAAGGATCAAGTGTCAGCCCAACTTCGAGTTATCTGGATTTTGTCAGTGTGTGTTATAACAGTATTGTTAACTACAATAACTGTATTTCTTAGGTCAGTGAATGATTTAAAAACCCAAACAAATTAAAAAAAAAAAAAAAAAAAAAAAAAAAAAACAACCAAAAAAAAGCAACACACACACATTGGAAAATTCTGAAACAGGGGACCTCTGATCTTGATTAGACCATCTTATAGTGTGAGCATTTTTACTTGGACCAGGGTACTTCGAGCACTTCGAGTCTCTTTCAGCTTCAGCTTTATATTGACTATTTACTGGGAACAGATCACAGAAAAAACCCTAAGAGGTTGAAAATATGAGAACGGTTCTTCCTCATACTGTTTTCCATATCCACTTCTCTCGGTCCTTGAATGAAGTAAGGCAATTGCCAGGATGCTTCTGGAGTTTTGCTGCACACCACTTAGTGGTATTTCATTGCACCATGCAGGTGGGAAAAAGCAAATACTATCCCTACAGAGAGCAAGCAAGGTTCTGGATTCTTCTCTCCTGGTAAAGTGGAAGCACACAACTCCCTCATCCTCCTCACGTAATCCTTTAGGTACCATGCTCCTGAATAAGCACGGAGAAAAGCAAAGGCAGGCTGCTCCTACAGCAATTGTTACCTTGAGTGAGAAGCAAAGCACCCAGGGCTAGTTAAGATGTGGAAAGGTGAGTCTGGTGGGAGGCACACAAACAAGAAGAGATGTGCAAAAAGAGGCTTTCAGCAGCACAGAAGAAAAAAAAATCATTCCAAAATGAGGAGCTAATTCACCACTGTGCACAGACCAAAGAACTAAGGAAGCAGAACTGAGCACCCTGTTATAAATCTCTCCGCGTAAGTATTTTGGGACAGGCCAAAACAATACAATGCCATGTTTTGCAGAGATATGTGAGCTATCGCTAAATGAAGCACGTTGGAACTGGAAGCAAGATAACCACTTTAGCATGATCTAACACCCTAGCTAATTAGCTCCATTAGGAACAAAGCCTGAGAGGGCTGCACTGGATCCAGAAAGCAAGCAAGTTCATCTAGGGCTACGTAGGGTACCTTAGTACAGCACTACTGTCCTCCCAATAGACACCTCCTTGGTGTATCAGCTGCAGCTGTAAAGCATGATACAATAAAAATCATAATCATTATCACTATTATCAGCAGCACCACAGGCAAAAGCAGTTTCACTGCAAAAGTACTTGTGAAGTACATGCAGTAAAAATAAAGGTGAGAACATCCAATTACGTCCCAAAATATCAGTCATTTCACCAAAGCTGGAAGGGAGCTCCTCCGTTTGAGAAGCGGGCAGAGTGCAGATCCTGCCTTAGCACAGATTCCTACACTGCTGCTTTCACAACAGGTCATGATGTTTATCCCAGCCAACAAAATAGTTGTTGATCGGCGTTCTGCCATATCTGATCATCACTATGGGCCAGCACCCGACCCTGGAGTTCACTGCAACACAAAAGTCCTTTAAAGCTATCCAGTTGTTTTAGAAAAGCCACAAGAACAGAAAATAACTTCAAACAGCTCACTCATGGCAGCTATCCCCCCTTCCCACCACTGTAACCAACAGACCTCACAGGTGTTTGACATAATGCCTAGCTGGTACATAATTCAACTAAAGAAAACATTAAACAGCATTTTAAACGAATGTTCAATAGACTCTATAGTACCCATCTCAGTTTAGGAGTTGTAACTTCTGCAGGAATTAAAATATTTTCTGGAGAATCCCCAAACTCATTGGAGAAGGAAAACAAGAATAAAAAGAAAAGAAAAAGAAAAAAATAATCTGGCCTTTCTAAATTGACAAATAGGCTTTAAAGTGTAAGTATAAACAATTATAGCATGAGAACACACATTTCAGAACTCCCATGCCTTGCAACATGAGAATTTCTTAATAGTTACAGAAGTAGTTACAGTACTCGCGTCCGCATCACAGTCCTTTGATCCCATTAACATGCTATACCTTCCAAGTTTGTGTAGCAGACGATTAGGGAAATAAATGTTTTTAAATTAAAGTAAGTTCTTATCCTTGGAACACACACAAGGCTTAAAACATCATCATTTCATCCCAGAAAAGCAGAAAAAGATTTAGCTGGATTTTTAAGAAGATGAGCAGTTGTATTTTACTATTTGTACTCCGATAGCATCAATCAGAAATATACTCTTAACTGAAACAACTTCACGAATTCATGGGTAGGGACCCACCTAAGAAGATGTAAGGAAAACAAAAACTGGAGTGCTTCAGGAGCTACAGATTGCAGAAAAGCAATGAAAAAGTCCATAGCCTGAATGCTGCCCTCCAGGCAACATCCTCCCTTTTAAGATAAACCCACAGAGCTAAGCATGTCCCATAAGCACCATTAGCTTCCAGGAGAAAAGCTGTTAACAAAACCATTACAACAGACAACACCTGAGACAGTGCTAGAGATAGAACACCCACAGATGACCCTTCTGACCAAGCTGCCTCACCATATTTCTTAGGTGCACACACGTGCAGCAGCCAGCACTTTATGTGATGGCGCATGAAGACACCCTCAGAAGCTACAACAGTCCTATTCACTGGCAACATTATGCCATGTCCAGGCCAAAACAAAAGACTTGGAGGTCACTAAAAGAGACAGGCAAGTTAAGCATTTACTAGGATGTGTGGTTCCAGGTCTCCAAGACATTGCCCAGAAAGCTATCCCAAGTTACTTTGCTGTTGCCCAACAACCCTCTACCTCTGCTTTGATCTAGCTTCAGAAGGAAGCTGAACCACACATTACACTCCATTTAAACTGCACTGATGAAATGCGCTGGCTGACCTCTCCATCCTTCAGTCTTTTGCATGGAAGCTTTTAGGAGCACTAAGCATATCCATCCATACTGTCCAAACCCCAGGACACTGACATTTCAAATCGTACTCTCCTCTATGCAACTTGTGAAAATAATAAGGAAGATAAAAACCTCCCACCAATGCTTAGGCAACTGCTTGCCTATGTGCAATAAACCTGGCACAGGTTGCCAAGAAACTGCAATGATGAGCAGCATTTACTCCTGAATACTCTCAAATGAGCTTTCACTACATATTAACTGAAAGCAATAAAATATCAAGACCACATTCTTGTTTCAGTTTAGAAAACCTTTCACAGTCGATATATAAAGAGGAGATAGTTGCAATAGACATGCTATGATGTTCTTGACTGGTTAATTGGAAATAAATAAAAAGCTGAGAACACGCACTTTTCAGAGAGCATGTATAGAAATTCCTCCTGTAAGCTCTAATCCCTCGGGGACAAATTAAGTGCAG
>JAVHNF010040521.1:0-13630 GCA_034783455.1 Micropsitta finschii
TTAATTTTATTTGTGCTCACTTTTAAAGGAAGATCACTCAATTTGTCAGCATTTCACCTCTCATAATTGGCCAGTGTGCCCACACAAAGCTGTGCAGCAACATCCCAAGTGAAGCTAAACAACAGAGCTTCTCCTAAGTGCACAGCCCTACCCTTCACAAGTAGTGCAGCAATGCCTGAAAGTGGAGCTTCTGTGGTGGGTGATTTACTTCTGGCTGAACTCATGGCATAGGCTAGATTGGTTCTGCAGGAAATAAGCACATAGCACCTTTGATGGACAGAACTGAAACAGGGTTTCAGTCTTTAAAAGCTTCTGTGTTTCACACAGTCTGAAATGTGCCTGTTGGTCCCCTGCATGGCAGCAAAGTGAGTGAAGGGTTTGAAAACCTGCACTCCATCCCACTGCCTTTGCAGAGGTTTCTGGGGTCTGTTCTATCCGTCTCCAGCAAAGCAAGCACCAATGGGTACACCAGGACATAAGCTTTTATAATGACACAGTAATTGGGCATGTTTCTCTTTTGTGTTTCATGGACTCCCAGACATCTGAGTAGCAGAAAGACTGTTGCCTCAATTAAGTAGATTTTGGAAATGGAGAGGTTCTTGTCTGAGTTTGGCAAGACAGGTCATGAAAAAACAGAAGCAGTAGAACTCTGTAGAGCTGTGATTTCCCATACCTGGGACTTAACACCTGAAAGTACATGGGTAGGAGAAGAAAAATCCCCTTGACTGTGATAAAAGCTATTTGAAAGGACTCGACAGTTTGGCATGTTTCTCCTGTCCTAACCAAAGTAGCAGTTCTGTCCCCAGGTTTACTTTTTTTCCTGTCTCCCTACTGTTCTCATATTTGTGTTTTACATGTGTTTGTGTGAAGGGAAAAGAAAAGAGGCGATCTTGTGAACATCCTTTCTTCCTTTTACTCAGGCCAACTGTTTTCCCCATTTGCACACAAAAAACAGTAGGTATTGCAGTTTGGTTCAGGCGGCTTCCAGCAAAATGCAGGACAAGCACAGCAGGAAATGAACTCGCTGTGCCAGAAGGCTTCAAGGGAGGCTGACTGCTGGTAAATTGAATTCCGAACTATGAGTTTGCAGCAGTTAGAAAAGAAAGGTCTGGAAATGTCAGCATCCATCCTTGTATGACATTTAAAGCTAAAACCTTGTTGAGTTTTCCATCTTTTCACTCCTCCTGGGTTATGTAATAGAGGTGTCTAGTCTGCCTAGTTAAACTGGGGGACTGGAAGTATGCTTGTAGATGTACTAGAATATTGGCTGGTAGCAAGCTGAGTTATTGTGACTGCCTGACCCTTCCCATTATAAGACTACATTTCAGCTTCTTGTAACTTTGCTATGGTTGATTATGTGAGTTAATGTTTTACATGACCTGTGTGCCTGTGTCAGGCATGCAGAGTGAACCGACACATACCTGTCAGACAGTGATGCTGGGCAAAGTACCATTTTAGGGCCTGGGGAACCTGTGGAGTTATGCTCTGCTGTGTTTAAAATTGCACATTGTATTATCTGTGTAGTTATTGGTGGGAAGGTTGGCCTTGGCATTATTTCTTACGTTTGTATTATGCACTGTGAAAAGCTTACATTTGGGGCTGGTTTTCCTGTAAGTCGCTAGTGACTCCTGTAGTTATTAACTTGTGCTGGTTTTGGAAGTGATGCAATTTATGAGAATGTCTATTGCTTTTCCCTACTTCCTACCTTACAGCACAAAAATGGAAATAACATCCTAAATCTCAAGAGTCTATGATGTGCCCTTTCTCCTTTTGTTAGGCTAATTTATCCCTCCCTCACTCAGTGTAAACACTGATTTAAAGGTCTGGGAGGGCTAATTGAATTGTGGAACAAATAGTATTTCCATAGCACAGTTTCAAGTGATTTGCAGCTCATTTCAGATAATCCCATCTTCTCTTTTCCAGCTGTGATAAAATACAGAAATAAGGAATGAGAGGGAATTTGGCCTACTCACATCAGAAACAGGAGTATCTTCTCTACTGGGAACAAAAGTCCCATTAATTTATCAAGATTACAGTAGCTCTTTGCAGTTGGAGATAGAACAGAGCACTATCATGAAAAAGGCCTAAGAAAAATTTGCAGATGAAATAGTGGGAGTGAGTAATACCAGACATTATTTGTCCGTGTTTAAAAAAAAACCCAACTCAAATAGATATGCTTCTGAATGTTTTCTTTTTACATCATTTTATCCCTGCCGGCTGAGTATGAAACAAGCGGGAGCAGTACTTTACACTGGAGTTCTGTACTCTGGACTAGTACAATGTGATTGGATTTGTGATGTGTATGTTTCCTTTTCTAATGTGCTTTGGCACTTACCTCATCACTTGCTTCTTGTCAAAAAGAAAGCAGCAAACAAACAGGAAAATCTTAACAGGGAAGAGACTTGGTAATTAGCTTTTAGACTTAAAAAGCATCTGGTAAGCTATGTTACCCAGCAGTGAAAACATGTATGGATGCAGATATTGGTGTATATTGGGTCAGTAAGCAATTATCTCACATGCTCAACTTTGATGGGTTTCATGAAGTTTGACTTGGCTATAAGCAGAGATAGTTGGATCTCTCTCAGCTCTGTCTTCATTTGTAATTGGTAACAAAGTAAGTTTTCAGACGCAGGGAATAGCTGACAGATCACAGAGGGGAGGATCTGCTTAAAAAGAGCTGGGAGGAAAGCCTAGCTGAACGGCTTTATTTTTCAGGTATCAAAGCAAGCCAAAGAGTTCCTGGAATATGTTTATGAGGAGCCATTGATCGATATCCAGCAGGAAAATCCTATGTTGTACAAGCACGCTGAACCTCTGGCAACTGTTGTCCGCCTGAGACAGCAGCTAAAATCTCTTCGAGCCTATTTGTTCAGCTGCAGAGCAGCAGTGGCTGAAGATCTGCGTAGAAGGTAAGAACCACAAGACAACGTACAGCACAACGATGTCGTTTCCTTGTCATGTTGCTTTTCTCCATTGTTTTTTTCCCCTCACAATCTCATTCTGAAGGTGTTAGCCATTGAGAAAGCTGTTGTGCTTGTATCTGACTTCCCTGAGCAGCTGGGTTATCGATTGCCAAAGAAGATGGTTTTATAGGGTCTGAATATCTGAAGTTGTTCTTGGCAGCTGTTAGCCCAGGGGTCACACATTGTGGTGAGTATCTTTTACTCCTCCTCCGGCTTCCTGGCTGTGGGTGACTATTTCCAGTCAAGTGTGATACATCATGCTCCCTGCCATGGCATCAGAGTGCCAGCTTGGGGAGGCACTGTTGGGACCTTTGAAATGCCTCAGAGTATGGCAAAGCATGCGACAGCCCAGAGCCAACTGCCTTTCCAGCCCTTCTGCCCTCTTCTGTGATGTGATATGATCTGACATGAAGGCAGAGGCCAGGTGTAGTTCCCTGGCATATGATTTATGTGACACCAGAGCAGTTGTGCTCTTGCTTAGCCACTGTCTTTTCCATCCATAATATGGCTGAGTGTTTTGTTTATTGAGTGTTTTGTTTACTGGAAAACACATCACAGCACAGCAGAAGGTGTTTTATATTGAATTTCCGATGGTGGAGACAGTAGTTGTGTAAAACATGATCTTCATTTTGGAAGTGCTGTATCGTAGTCCATTCAGCTCCTGCTTCATTTTTTCTAACAAGCTGAAAATTAACAATCTTCTGAAAACTATCAAGCCACAGTCGTGTTCTTCAAAAAAACAAACTGCTTTTGTCGTGGATCTCTGAAAGAGATGGGGAGATGTCTTTGCCCATGCTATATTGTGAGGCAAGTGGCACCAGGTACAGGCAGCTGATCTAATGGTAAATGCATCTATAAGCATTTGTATACTCCAAGTTTGTAAGTAAGACAAGACTGCAAATAGGAAAGCCACTGCTTTGAAATTATGAGCTGTGAAAAGACAAGGAAACAGATGCCATCAGTGACTGTATTTTGAGCATGGTGTTTTAGGGATGGGGAACCTGAATTCTCTGGGAGGGAGAGGAGGATGCACTAGTGCCTTTATCCCAGGTAAGGAGTGAGGCATTCTCCTATTTGGTGCATAACCTATGTCATTGCTTTGATGAGCTACCTAGAACAACTAAGAGAAGGATATAGCAGTAGGTTTCTGGAAAGCACTGCTGAGTTGTTGTGTGAGACCTGCTGTGTGCTAATATGTGTTTGTGTCTTACTGTTTAATTCCTGTTTCTTGATAGGGCAGCTTACAGCATTTAAAAAATAAGGGTAGCTTTTCTTTTATATAGATGTTGGCATTATCTTGTAGAGCTCCTTTGCTGTTCAACTAAAATAACTTTCCTATGCCATCCTCTTCAACTGCAATAGAAGTAAAAGGAGACTGAGATTTGTGAAGACTGGCATTCAAAACCAAACAAACAAAAAGGCAGAAATGAAATTATTCTTTCTGATTAATGCTGAAGAAAAGAATCCCCTGATTAAAATAGACAGGAGGAGGCACGAGACTGAATGGACTTGGGTAAGAGTGAAAGAAGAGAGATCAAAAGAGGCCTCAGCAGAGAAATCAATGGATTAGAGACAAAGAAATGAGGGAAAGCCAGGAGAAGGAGGAGACTTAAAGAGGGATCTCAGGAAATGAAGAGTTAATGAAGAAGCCAGGAGGAAGGGGGAGCTCCAAAACCTACCTCCCAAAAGGAGAGATGTGTTGAGGAAATGGAGAGAAGAGAGAATGAACAAAAATTAGCGCAGAAATGTGTGCATAATGTTTTCTCGGGTGGGGAGGAGAGAGGAAAAACCTCCCTGTATCAAAGTGAAACACTCAGAATGGCAGAAAAGGGAACTGGGAAGTACTCCAAATGCTCCCTTTTCTTATCTAAGTGTTCTTTCACACTCTGTCCAATTAAAACTCTCTGTGGTGGAGAGGAGGACACAACCTAAGAAGTGTTTGGTTTTGTACTAGGAAAGCACCTCCAGTTTGGTAGGACTTGTTAGATGTGCTGTAAAAGCTACTGAAGGAGTGTATAAAACACATCTTAGATTTCAGCTCCTCCTTGGCCTGTTGGGCTGGGTTTGGTGCTTAGCTGGTTCCTCAGATCTCCCTTTAGAGGTTTGCAGAGATGAAAAGGAAGAAAAGTTTTCCCAGAACGAGCTATTCCTTGCCCAGAACAGTCCCAATGGCTTTGCTTTCTGCATCTGGTATGCCAGTGTGCAGACATTCACTGTCAATGTGATGGCTTTATAGAGCCCAGCTGAAAAGTAAATAAAGAAAATAGGTGATTTAAATTTCCCTTTGGCTCATCACATGGCCAAGTTGCAAGAAAAGGAGGAGTTTAAACAATACGGTGAGACAGCACTCCTAAATTTAGTACCTAGTTAGAAATGGAAGACTGGGGGAGAGAATCCATTATCTGTCCAGCTCTAAAAACATTCTTTTTCTGCTTGGTCTTCACCTTAGCTTGTGAATGACTATTAATCACAAGAAAGTGAACACAGCATGTTGAAGACCTGTCAGACCCATATAAACAGACTGAAACAAACTGTTAATATTGCTGTCTAGGGAGAACTAAAAACAGACTGATTAATTATATTGGCACCTTGCTGCCTTTGGGACACTGATAGAGCCTGCCTTATTAGGGAAAAGCAGATCACTCCAAGGTTTCTTTTATTAATACTATTTGCATTATCATCTTCTTTAAATCTATATCTTGCTCTTGAACCCAGATCACAAAATGAAGATGGCAATGAAGTTAAAAACTCTTGGTGTCCTCTGGGAAGACAAAACTGTTTACAGTGCTTACAAGTCACTTTTTTCTGAAGAATTCCAGATGGCTATAAACTGGGTTAGCTCAGGATCCAGTTGGCTTAAATGTGGAAATGTTATTTATAATGCTTGGTGTGCACAGACTTTGAAACCTGGCATCTAGTAGAGAACTCAGGGCTGAACCACGTTGTGAACTTTGAAGAAGCAAGTGACTATATAGAAAGAAAGGAAGGGAAAAAAAGCAGAAGAAATCCTAAAAGTAGCTAGAAGGCTCACAATAAAAGTGGTGGTCTTCAGTTATAATGATTTATTCTCACCTATTGCTTCACCAGATTCTAAACTCTTTTTATATTTGAAAGGGAAAAAAAGAACTCGAGCTTGGCTGGGAGAAGGAATAAGGCCCTCCACCAGTTGCATATCAGCAGTATTCCTCTGAGATTAGCCAGCTGAGACTCTGAGCTTGTTGCTGCGCTCCCTGTTTTACAAGAGATGTTGTTATGCCTAGCTTGATGTGGCTGTCACTTCAGTATTGCAACAGACGTAATTTGCCTCAAATGTCTTTACTCAACAAGTTCTTGCTTGTTTTGGTTGTCTTGCTTGTATGGATGCTGTTCAGGCAGAAACTGCAAGACTGAAACCTTATGCCAACATAGAAATTAGTGCAAGTGGAGTTGTACAGATCCCACCGCCATCACCTGCAGATTGTGAGATGATGAATGAATGGCACTGGCAAACAAGATAGAGTCAATAAATTTGATAGCTAAGAAAAAGCAAGAATTAATTAAGTCCATTAAATAATGAGGTAGGTTATTCTGTGAAGCTATGCTGAATGATGCAGGTTTTATTCTGGTTTTGCTTTCTTCCTTTTATCTCTAGACGCAAGACAGGCTAATAGCATGTCCATGTGCCACAGTCTCTTTTCCTCTGTTCTCATCGTGGTTGAAGGCTCTTCAGGTCAGAATGACTTTTTTTGGGGAAGTCTTCAGGCACCCCCACATCTGCAGGGTGGGCTAACCCAGGTCAACCCTCAAGCTTCTCTGGGCACTCTTCTCTCTCAGCTGTACACCTCAACTTGCAGTTCAGGTGTTGCTAGCCCAGGTATTTTAGGCAGATGGCAGTGACACGAGGTGAATGTTCTGCTGTACATTCCTGTATACATTAATGCTCATTGCAGCCTTCTGTATGGTAGTGAGAAACTGTATGGGGAAAATTCCCTCTTGTTACTATTCATCTCTGTCTGATACCGTTTGTCTGTCAGCTCCAGAGCAGCAATACATCAGTTTCACCCTAGCAAAACTCCAGTGCTGGTTACATTACTTAGCATCTTACAGGACAAGCAGGAGGAAGTTAAAGGTACACCTCTGGTGCTGCAGACCTGTGCTCCTGACTGAGCCTGCCGGTCTGTCAGCATGATGCGAAACAAGCCCAAATTCAGTTATGCTGAACAATAGAGTCCTGTCACTTCCTACAGTGAGGCCTTAGACATATCACTTCTGACACAGGGGTAGATTACTTTCAAAATATTTGTGTGGCAATTTGGGAACCTGTCTAAACACGTCACAGGAATCCTGATTGATCTTATGCAATCACTATACCACCAAATACCTCACGTATGTGAAGCTGGAGCAGTGTCATCTTTCAGGCTAAGGACAACAGAAGGTCATTAAGTCATGTCCCAACTGTCAAAGGAAACTCTTTTCTCCATTTTCTTTGCAACAGGTAGGCCATTTGGAGACTGGAAAATTGCAGAGCAGGAGAACAAAGACACATCCTGTGAAAGCAGTAGATTGCAAGAAGAAAGGTTGAGCAGGAAAGGAGCAGAAAGATTTGGTTTTCATAGCACTTAGGGCTCTGAGTTAATGGCAAAACCAACAGAAGAAGAAAATTTGTTGCATGGGTGATTGGAAAGAGGGCAAGAGAGGAACTCATTCAAAGAGGGTATCTGGGTATCCTGAGAGGATCCAATGTTAAGACCAAACAATACCCCAAAGTGAGGAAAGAGGAGAAAATAAATGCAGAGATGTGTGTGTTAGCCATTTGTTGTTTTATATAGATCCTGCATGTGTGTAGTCATTGCAGTAGCTGAAATAAAGCATGCCCGTTAGTGGAGCTCTTACATACAAACCACATCTTCGCTTCACTTGTGTCTTTGTGAAGCAGTAACTGTGCATGCGGGGTCCTTGCAGGCTAACGTCTTAAAAAGCAGAAAGCAGATGGCTAAAACTGTAGAGGGTAAGGTTAGGTTGGACTTTGAGCTTTTGTTTCAACTAGGGGTAACAAACAGAGCTGGAGCAAGAAGATGTGTGCCAGAGCAGCCAGGGTAGGGCCAGTACATCTGAAGGAAGGTTAAAAGCACAAGCCAGTGCTCTACCATGGTAGGCAACCAGCTGAGGAGCATGCCAACAGTATACATAATAAGTTTTCCAGAGGACTGGATCTTGTAGTTCAGTCTAAGAGCACACCCGCATCTCTTTGTTAAATAGATCAGTAATATCTTTCAGAATGGTAGTTTCTGTTCACTTTTTGAGATACATTTAAAAAAAGAAGTTCAGTTAGATGTGGATGCCATGTTAAGTATGACTTGTGCAGGTTTTATCCCTGTGTTTTTATATCAGAAATTCCAGCAGCAAAATGCAGGTGTTCAGAAGTGCCTGACAAAACCAAAAAACGTTTTCTTATTCTTCAGTGCAAGTTAACTAGGATCTAAGCTATTTTGATTTCAAAATGAAACTCTATGCCTTTCATTCTCTGCATCCTTTTAGTAACAGTGGCACTTGATTCCAAACTGGAGTTTGATCTGTAGTAATTCTTGTCTTTCACAATGTTACCATAACCTTGCTCAAGTAACCACAGAGGGGAGAGTTAGCATACTGCATTTTATAGTTGAAAGTTTATATACTGGTTCAGGGTTGCTGATGGATGGTAAGAGTAACTGTTTTTAAGATAGAGATGCTCGTGGGGAATTTCATAACAGCATGGAGCAATACCTCCCCTGCACATGCTTGCTAATAAATATAACACTAGTCCACAGTGTGGAGGGAAGATACATAGGAATGTCTGCTCCCAGAATCAGAAGAGTTTTCATACCTCACGAATGTGAAATGATTCACAAATGCTTTTTTGGAATTAGAAAAGATCATCAATCTGGTGTAATGCCACAAGAATTAAATAACTAATGTTTGGTTTTATTAATTTTTGACTTTTATTTACTTTTTGACTTTCAAATCACTGGGTTTCTCAGGGTCCCACTTCCCTAGGTGGCTTGTTTTTTGCTGGGAAGTTAGGGTCCTCTTCTCCCAACACACTTTCTGGAGCCGAGATTTCCAAGGAAATGCAAAATCAAAAGCTGGAAAAAAAACCTACCTTTTCCCATCACCTCTGTGCTGCTCTCTGTCTTAAATTAACAGATTCCATGTTAAATGATTTCAAAGGATAAGCCTAGCAATAGGTGTTGTTTACCATGCCATGCACGTTTGGGATAACTCACATATATTTGGGATAACTGGCAATTCACTGATATCCCTCTGTAGTTTTTAAATCATATAGTAACCCTGAAAAATGTGAGCTCCTTTCAGTTAGGTTGGAGTGCACACAGCTGCAGCTGTGGGTGGTACATACTGCTAGGATTTCAGAGGTCCTCTTGCTGCTTGTCTAGGGGATAAAAATAATACGGGAGCAGTGGTAATCACCATGTGCTTGCTTGTCAGCTACTTTAGTCTGCAGCGTGGTGCAGTGGCTTAAAAGTAAATTGGTGGTGGTGCGAGCTGCAGTGGCAGGGTATGACCCATGCTGACTGAGGAAGTGGACTTGGTACCCGGGATGCTGTGCCAGCTGTGGGTGTAGCAACTTCCTGCAGAAGAGGGGTGGAGAGGCTGCCCGAGTGTGGCTGTGTGCTAGACTGATGCATCTGCCTCTCCCGTGAGTCACTGCTCAGTCATACAGTTCTCAACCTGGTCAAACAAGACACTCCTGGCTGGCACATGAAATCCTGGTGTCAGCTTCCCCTCTCCTCCCCACTTCCTGTCCTAGGTTTCAACAGGCTTTTTGGTACAAAAGAGACGTGGCTGTGCCCACCTGCCAGCTAACTTGCTTTCTTTTGATTGCACTGTAGAAAGAAGAGTTCGCTCTGTTTATCACATTTGTACTTTGGTTATAGTGTCGGGCTTGGGCAGATTAATTGGTTGTAGCTTTAGCAGAGCTGTCAGGGTATTTAACCCATTGAAGAAAAATTGCCTAAGCTGATGATAAACAGGCTTTAAATGCAGAGCAATTACTTAGTGCTAACAAAGCACCATGACTACATACTATGTCCAGATGCAAAAAGCAAAGTCTTATCAGTGGTTCTGTTTGCAGGAGGACACTAGCAGATAACCTTTATTTGTGCAAATACTTACCTGACAAGATCATCCAAAAGGGAAGAGATGAAATTTCTGGTTCTATCTTGTCTGAAGGTTATGCTTCAGATGACAAAGTATCAAACAAAAAGAATAATAATCACAAAATAAGAATGCCTAATTCTCTCTTTTAGTTGATCTGAAAGTCTCCTACAGTGGGTTTCTGACCTGCTTGTGTTGATTGCTTTGATTTCTAGCACATAACAATAAAGCAGTTTAGAGACCTTTAACCAGTAGGACTTTGGATTTCATTGTTAACAGGAACTGGCAAAGCTAGAGGGCTGGTTAGCATTGGACTTGGTTTGTTCATTGCAGGCTTAACCCTGACTGGTGGCCAGGGTTTACAGCACAGCAATCTTGTGACTCACAACTGTTCTGTTTTGCATTGATGGTGAAACTGGTCCGGGAGTTTCCAAACTGTGAAAGCTTACAAAGTGCTTTTAGTGGGATGTGCACTTGATACCATTTGCCTCTCAAGGGTCACAGGTCACATTCTGAAGCAGCAGAGGCTTGAGTTTTTATTGTGATGTGTCTTAACATATTGTGTTTGACCTCTGTCTAGCTCACTCCAGTTTTTTCTGTGTTAAGATTTGACTGAAAGGACACTGTTTATTGAATGCTTTCAGTTGACCAACTTCTGAAAAAATCCAGTTAGTTATAGCACATTGATCAAAAGATTTATAAAACTGACATCTTTTATTTTCCTTTCAAATAATTTACCAGAGATTTCCTATTTGGGGTTTGTAAAGGACCTTTATGTCAAAGGAAAAATAGCATGCAAGCACATGCTTTGGTGGTTTTCGTTCGAGGCCTTATAGTAACACAGGAATGCTCAAAGCTACATCTCATGCAGAAAGCAAATATGTATTTTCTAGTGAAATGTTGCTTAGTGCAGTTTTCCTGGCCTGCTCTGTGGTCTCTGTCAGATTTTTAGACATGAATGTGATTTTAGGTTGATTTGGATCAAGCCATGTAGTACTTTGTCTGGATGCTAATGCCACGGCATGGTGTTTGTGTGAGCCCCATCTTGCCCCCTGTACTCTACTGACTTTGGATTCCTTCAACCAGTTTCAGTTGCAATTGACAGAGGGATGGAGGTGGTAGAGACATTATGCTCCTGATGGGTACATGAGGGGAAGCATCTGGGTCGAAACCCAAGAGGCTCTGAATTAGTCTTGTGTGCCCCCTCCTGAAAAAGATTTTGTATAAGCTATCACCTCATTAGGCTCAGAGAACCTCTGTGGACAAGCAAGCCACTGGACATCACTCATTTTCTTGCTCACTGGACTACTTGGTCTGTGTGGGTTTCCTGTCCCAGCTGATTTGCTTGCATTTTATGATGAGTTCTTTTGAAAGTGCCTCTTGAGTTGATATTCTGGTGTCTCTCATTTTCTTGTTCCCTCCCACTAAAAGCTGACAAAACGGTCAATAAACATTCGTTTCTGGGAGGTGTCTTCACAAGTTACATTCAGGTAGCTGTTGAGTTTCCAAATGGGACTAACAGAAGTTTTCTTGGAAGAGATCTTAATTGCAGACGTGCAGCACAACAAGATGTGGTTTTGAAATAGCTGCTCAGCTCACCACAGGTGTGGTGACCATGCATAATTTGTATTTTAAATGACAGGGACTGAGCTGCCTACTTCTAGGTGATTTCAATGGCTTCCCACTCCTGAAGGTCTGTACTCTTCACCTTTGGAGATGTGGGCACCGTATGGGATTGGACCATATAGAAACTGGTCCACTGGCTTCATAACACATGTTGTGAATGCAAGATCTGGCTGCTCAGCTGTTTTTCTGTGGCCCACCACAACCAAATTGGGATTTTGTGAGTCAATAGGACTGCAAATCTGGAGCTGGACCAGCTTTACTCACTGAGGGGGTTTTAATGCCTCAGTTTGCATAGCAATTTCCATTGCACTCCTTTCACATGAGTGCTGGGTATATATGCATGTATAGATGTGTCTTGCATAAGACTGGGAGGGCAGCGCCTACTTCTTTTCCTGGAAATAGATTTGGGAGGAATGTTGGATGCTGGTGCTGCAGAGCTGCTGCTGCAGACTAATGTATCTCAGGGATGGGGACAGGTACAGGGAAAGGATGACTGTCACCAGGGCCCATGCTGGCTGAGACCCCCCAGACAAAGGAAGTCCCTTGATCATGAGTTTGCTTTTCATCTGCACACTTTTTATTAGAGGTTAGAACTTGCAGGGAACAAAATGCAGTCCTTGAAGGCGGCAGGGGAACATGATGTTGGTCATCGATATTGGTCGTTGACAGTTTCTGCCTTATGGGCTATTCAATCTATTTCCTGAAAAAGGAAATCTTTCATTAGCTAATTATTTTCTTTAGCAGTGCTGTAAGGGCATCAGCAAATAATAGTTCCTGGCAAAGCTACTGCACCATTTAGTGTCTGCTTGTGTGATCAGAGGAGAACGATGGGGAAATTTTAACGACAAATTGTGTCAGAGCTAAAAAATACTAATGGCTTCAAAACGTTCAGAGTTGACTCCTTAGCAATCAATTTTAATAAATCTCCTATGTGCAAGTGAGAACCCCAAATGTCATATGTTATCTGATATCTGGATTGTGACTGTTTTCTAGTGGTCTTTGACACTGTGCCAAATGTATTATGAAGGTGTGATGCAGTAGAGCCACTGAAGCACGTTCGCCTGTAATAGGAGCGATTGTGTAGCCTGCAGAACTAAAAAGAGAAAATGCAGTATCCCAGTGAGACTGCAGCTGAGAATTAGGTGGTAGAGCAGATATGCTTGGAGAGTCAGAAGGAGCAAGGGCACAGTCCTGCTCCAGAAGAGTGCCATAAGATCGGTGGTGCCCAGTTGTCAGTGCCTTGCTTGCAGGATCTCTTCCCCTCCCACTCCAGTAAAGCTTAGATTTTTATCAGAAGTACAAAAGGAGAATAAGACTTCGTACCACTCACCTTGACAGCAGTGAAAAGTCCTAGTCTCTCTAATACAGCTTTGAAAGCAGCAGTTTAAGATAGCTGTTTAAGACAACTAAGAATAGAATGAACAGAGGTGCTTCCATTATTTCTTAGATTCAGTGCTCTGTCAAAGGCTGCAGTTGGTACTGTTATCTCTGTTGATCTGTGTTTTAGCTAATTATGTCGTCACAGCTTCTAAAATGTCTTTGTTGAGTTCCTGTGTACTTTTTCAGTAATCTCATGACATGAGGCCTTTCAAGTACCTGGTTTTTTGAACATGCCCAGTGGTCTTTCTGTTCGCTGCCATTGAGTTCTGCCATTACAAACTAGTCTTTGCCAGAGCTTCACGCATTTAATATTATCAAGAATTTTGTTTCTGTATTGCATTAAACCCACATGGTTGTAATGCAGGAACTGAGTTCAGAGTTTATTCTCTAAGCAACATGTAGTGTAAAATAGTTGCACTTCTTGAGATACTTGATTGCTTTTTTGCAAGACTGGTGTGATATTTGGGTGGGTTTTTTCCAGTTTGCTTAGTGTGGAGCCTAATCTTCATTTGTGCCCACTATTCAAACAA
>JAVHNF010040521.1:13706-28539 GCA_034783455.1 Micropsitta finschii
TAGGTTATCATAAACTTTTCTTGCTAATATCCACTTACTTTTACAAGGTCCATTTTCCTCTGTAATGTTGCTTTAACCCAGTTTTTCATCTTACTGCAAGTTACTCTAATTAGGATGTCTCTTCTCTGTTCAGGTTTCAGTAATTTAGCTTTACTGAACTGGTCTGTCAATTGATAATCAATGGTCTTGCCTGAAACCTTGGTTTATATAAGGAAAATATGCCTTTCTCAAGTAAGTCATTGTAAAGTCTATACCAATATATTTATTTCCGTATGCAAAAAGGAATTTATACCAATCGACTTGATGTTGGAAGAACAGTATCGGCATGGCGTTTTTCCTCAATATAATTATTTAAGTTACAAAACCATAAATCACAGCTTTCTAGGAGACCAGCAATCTTGTGCTAAAAACCATAAGAAATACTACAGATATGTAGTTTGGGTTATTTAGTTTTGTTACTGGGTTAATTGTTTAAAGAAACACATCTGTGCTCAGGGTGAGCTCTCTGTGGCTGTAAATGTTGTGGTACATGCTTACCTGACAGCTGGAGAATGACACTGGCACAACATTCATTCTTGTTGTGGAATTGCTGTGCCCATGAGGAATGCTGTAACAATAGCTGGTGCTTACAGGAGGACATAATTCCAGTTTCTGACAAGCTCTGTCTCTCTGGCATTATTGTTCTGCAGTCTTTTGGTGAGGAGAGGAAATCTTTGAGTTTCATGGTCAAAAAGGTGTGACACATCCATTTTTCTCTTTTCCAGGATTTTTCCCAGAGAGTATCTTCTCCAGCAAATCCATCTTTATTCTCTCGCAGACCTTCAGCAGGTAAGTTTCTTCAACTAGTTCTACCTGTTACACATCAAACCTGTTCTCATCTTCAGTGCTAATTGTACATTCCCCCTTCTAGCTAATCATAGCATAAATAGCTTTACTTCCAAGCCATCGCTGTGGTTAATAGTTTAATATAAAATGAGTTAGTGAGGCATTGGTTAGGGATGAGAGGCACAAGCTTAGAGGGTCAGTGTTGAAATGGGGCTGGAAAGAGGCTATGAAAGGAAACTGTAGTCTGTAAAGGGAACTTTGCTGTGAGGTTTTTCATCTGATCAGTGAAGGCCCATCTAAGGTTCAGCCTACAGGTAACAAGTACAATTTATTTCTTTGCTTGAAAGAACAGTGGTTCAGGAATTGATGAGTTTGTGCAGTCCCTAGCACAACATGCTTATTTGCAAAGTCTGTTAGGCATTACCACAAGAGAGGAAAAAAAAATTGCATTGATATTGATTATCCTGCAAAGGTGTCCGCTTAGTTCATTGGCCTAAAGAGCAGAATTTCATTACTTTCCAGATTAAACAAGAATTTTGCAAAAAGAGCTGAAAAAGAGGATAGGGAATCTAGGGTGAATGTGCTGCAGTGCTTAGATGCACAATGGGAAAAGTGATGAGGCAAGATGTGCTAGCTGACCTGAGCACATCTGGGTTCACACTCTAATGCCAGTTGCCAGTGATATGTAAACACATTATTTAAAGCTTCTTCCACTGATATTTCCCTTGTTTAGTGGTGCCTTTTCTGCAGGATAACAAATAGCATAGTCAATTCTGGATGCTCAGGTGACTCATTTAAGTTGAGGTAGTTGAGATGTCCCTCAGAGCTGGAGACTACAGTACTGCAGGAAATGTGGCTTTTGTTGGCTGACGAAGTCGCAGGGTAGAAATGATTCTATACATAAAATAAAAAGGCAGTCATCTGAGCTCTAAAACTGTTTCCACATCTTTTCAGCATGTTCTGCTATCTCATCTTTAATAATCAAGCCGTGAAAAAGCAAGCTACTTAACTCCAGAGCTGCAGTCCCCCTGGTGGGTCTATCTGTTAGCCCCCAGTGCTTTGTAAGCTGCTTAATCAGTTCCTAACATTGGTAGTAGATATTTCAGAAGCAATCAGCAGCTTATCAAGCACCCTCTGGGAAGGAGAGAGGGGAGCAGTCACAATTCATCCACTGATTTAGCAGTTCCCTTTAGCATGTTTCTTTGTGTTTCTGTTTGCAAGACACCTTCTCTTCCCCTGAGGGCCTCAGCCCCAAACTTATCATATTTAGAGGCAATATAATTTGATTACCATTTCTGCTGGGGTGGGTTAAATTGCATTTACCTTTTAATCTAGCTATATCCTTGTCAGCCTGGAGAGGGTTTTCTGCATTTCAGAGGCTCCAAGTTTGAAATTGGATTGCCTGTTTTTGTCAAAGTGGAGCTAGAGTGGAAAAAGGAGGAGGGCTTCATTGAGAAAATTAATCCAACAGCCGGAGGAACACTAATACCCTTACAGCCCCTGACTCCTCCCTGGTTTGCCCCTTACAACTGCTGTCTCTCATTTGCTCATAATTTTCTACTGACCTGCAGTTTGGGTGTTTTTTTAATCCTAAAAGTTTCCCCTCCTTTTGATTCCTCTGCTGCCTGTTTTCTCATATCTGTGGACTGCTTTCACACTGTATCCTGCTGTCATGTAGATTGCATGTGTTTGGGGAATTAACTAAAAGGTTTATTAAAGATTAATGGAAAGATAAGGCATGGTGAGTAAATTAGAAAAGCAGAGAGGGGTAATCTGCAGATGTAAGCAACCTTTACCCTGGTTAGTCGCAGCTCAGTTCTGATTTGTTTCCTAGCCAAGTTCTCCATGGAGGTCCTAGAAAACATGGGTCATTTCTTCCCAAGCAGCTGAGATTCAAAAATGTAGTATGAGGGTCTGTTCTTAGGAGCAAAAACAGTTGAAATGTCTTTTTGCCAGTAGCTGAAGCAGCATGTAATACTATTCCAAAATTAAATTCAATCTAAACCTCTTTCCAGGCTTAACAGAGCTTCATGCCTAGACCCTGTGGATATGGCAGGTATATACTTGAGCTATCTGATGATCTGGGGATGATTGTCACTTGAATCCATTTGGACAGGGCTGTGCTGGGGGAGACTTTAACTATGAGGTTAAAAGCAGAGTGGAAAAAATTGGAACAAATTTAATTAAATCTTTAATTTTGGGAACTCACCAAATCCTGATGAGGCAGTGGTTTTGCTAGTGCTTTACTCAGTAACAAATGCTTGTAGTGCAGATGTGAGTAGGCTTGACCTTTAACTAAAGAGACAGCGAGTGAAGGTCTTTATTTGCATGTTCATGTTTGTTTAAAGTGAACAAAACCACATGCATATAGCCCAGCAAGGTCTCACTGCAGACCAGGGCCCCAGGGACTGCATTAAAGTTTACAGCAAGTCTATCTATGGGCATTCCCATGGGGTACGTATTCTTAGAATCCCCTTGTCGTTGTTGTGAGAGGTGTTAACAGATGAGATAATGAATTAGGTGCATTCAGATGTAACAAGCAGAATCAAGAATGCAAGCCCCAGTGGCTGCACTTGCTTTCCTTTCCAACACTCCCTGGCATCGTCTGCCCAGAGAGAAGTCTGCTCTGCGTCACCTATAACACCACTGCATCTCTGTTAGCCAGTTTTTATTCCAGTCAATTAAAGCTCTAAAGAGGGAGACTTCCAGTTGTTAGGAAGCGGGTATTCAGTCCTGAAATTGCTGGTTTTAGTAGGCACAGTACAGGGCAGCTTCACCCAAAACCTATTAGAGGTATGAAATTTGTTCTCTGCTGACTTGACTAATGGACATATATCACTGATTTTGTGGATGTGTGGACACAGTTCATGCAAGCTGGTGTTAAAAACTATCCATTCATTTTGTGTGATTGTGATTGTGGGGCTGCTTTCGTTGAAACTTAACAGTATTCACACTGTTAAATATTGGTTTGGACAGAAGCTGGCTCAGACAAGACTTTGCATTTCTTTAGAACAGTAAGTCTTGCTACTTCTACTAGATTCCATATAAATGGGAGCTTTCAAAGTAAAAGACTTGAAATAGCTGTTGTTCAAAATTCAGGTGTTTAATCCACAGAGAGAGGTAACTAGTATCTTGCCTGTTTTTTCTGTTAAATAGTAAGACATACAAGTGTGCAAAGTTTATTGCAGTGATGGTCTTTACTGCAGAAACACTCTTAAATCGTGGCAGTTATTTCATCCTGGTAGTACTGGCCCCAAAAGGTATGGTAAAATAAAAAGAATCTATGTAATGTCAAAACTGACTGGATGTCAAGGATGGAAATCATGACCAAGATAGGAGATTTAAGAAGACAATTATTTGAAGATTTGTTTACATGGCAACATTAAGTGAAGAAAAATGAAGTGACAAAATATGGGGATTTAAAATGATGAGTTCAATTACATCGAATCACTGTGTAAATACTGTTATTCAAAATGTAAGTGGCTTTCATTTGGTTTATCTCCATTTACTTTGGAAGCAAAGTGAGCTGAATTATATTAAGGGTATTTTTATTCTGAATGTGTCTGTCCATACAGGGATTTAATGTGGTATAATTTGTCCATTTTAACATTGTAGATAAACTAATCTGTTAACATTTAATTAAAACATCCATTTACTTCTGATCAACTTCCCTGACTATGTACCTGTAGGTGAACCTACAAACAATGTGAAGAACAATGGAGATAAAGGATGAACAGGAGAGCCCTATTCTCGCAGTAATATAGCACAAGTCATATAGTGAATATGAGATATGCATAAAAATCCTTAATAGAAATGCATCTTTGCAGAGCACACAGCGAGCAGGTGGAAGTTAATGTCACAGTAATATTACTGAGGCCACAAGTTTATCATCTTTGAGAGGATTAAGTATCCATAATGAGAATGTCCATAGTTACAGTACGTAAGATAAGAGATTATGAGGGTTCAGAAGAGACATATTATTTACTGAGGGGATTAGGAAGATGACTTCCCTATTGACAGATGGATCAATGATTTCATCTTCCTCTGACGTAAATAGTACTGATTACTGCGTCTGATAGCATTTAGGACTACATGAAGAGTTGGTCTAACAGAAGCATTGCCAATATGAAAATCTCAGTGTTTCTGTTCAAGATTTTGTGCAAATAAGGTTCTCTTAAGAAAAATTTGGGGAATAAAAGTTAACTTCAATGAAGCATTACTTCCACTTAATTTGAACCTAGTATATTGTCAGATCAGGATTAGGAAGCATTAGAAAAACAATGAAATTGTTAGGTCTTGTTCACATTTCCATACTTTTAATCCATGCTGTACTTTCATCACATTTCCTTTTCCAGTGGCAAATTTGAGTCCTCCCTGTATTTTCTTAGACTGAAACAGAAGAGGAGATGGGAAATGCTTTTGTACGTGTAAAACTCAAGGATTATGTAGACAAGTTGTTCCACAAGTCCCAACAATAGCAAAGACTGCAAGGACATGTGGACTTTTGTTTTCTTTACATTTTTTCAGAAGTAAAAATTGTGTTCTGATCAGTCAGTCCTCATACAATTAGTGAGAAATGCTCATCTTAGATTTGTAGCAGACAGCCTCATGACTTCCAAGCCCATTGATGGTGGTGTCCTTACCAGCAGTTCCTTTTTATTCAAGCATAAAAAGCACGGGATGTGGCATCTAGCCCACATGCCTGTGCTGGTGAAAGCTAGTACGTGTATGTATACTGCTTGACAAAACTGGGTTTATGTACTGGGCTAATATACTTTGGAGTATATTTGGGCTTGATCTAATTTTAGAAGTGTTACTGGAATAGGTGCATGACAAACATCGCCCACCCTACCTCTTACTGGATGTAGCCATACCAGTAAATGCATTAGTGCAAACTTGTTATATCAATGAGAAAGTCTTTTGCTGTCATTTCTTTCATTCAGTGATTCAATATAAGCTGTATCAGCTTAGAGTTTTATTTACCAAAGAGGTTTACCCATGTAGCTGTACCAGCAGATTCTTTTAAGTTCAGGCAAGCCCTTTTTTGCTTGCGGGGTAGGAGGTGGCAAATGAGAAGGAGAATTAGGTTTTTGGCAGGCCTGGCAGTGCTGAGATGGCTGAAGATTTGTCTGTCACGGTTCTTTGTGGGAGTTTACTGTGCTCAACAAGGGCAGCAAAATGCCAGGCATGTCAGTGCCATAGCTGCCACGGTTCAGAGCTCAGCACCATAGTGAAAACACTGATTTACATCCCCAGCCCTCCCAAGCATGTGTGACAGCGATGCAAGTCCTGCAGTGCATTACTACCAATATTCATGTGACCATGGGTTGGAAGATGTTCTCCAGAGTAGAGCTGGTTGAAAACAGCAGTGGGTTTTAACTGGCATGTCAGGTACAGTCCCAGCTCTTAAGTATTTGGTAGGAGATAGGTAGAAACAGATGGTTGTGTGAGGAGGTGAGAGGTGTACACATTGTTCATTTGTACCAATGAAACAGTTCTCATCCTAAAAGCAGGGACTCTTCCCTGCTCTGCTGCAGACTTTCTCTGACATACAAGACAGACAATTTTTTGTCTGACAAAAAAGACAGGGAATAAGGTAAAATGGGTCCCACTTTACTATGTGTATGTTTAAAATAGGCATCCTAAGCACAATTAAGTTCGAAAGAGGGAAACCAGCACTTTGGAGGGCTAGTTTGTCTGACTTATATTAAATATATTGTACAACTTAAATACATGAAGATTTTGAGGCACTTAAATAATTCTGTACTTGAACTATGTGAACATGCATCTTGGACCATAACAACATGATGCTAATAGCCATCTTTATGTCCTTCCTTTACGATCTGTGCCTGTACAACTGTGGTAACAGTATTAGCAGAATATGAAAATAGTCCTAGGATGGGAAAACCACACACTGTATATTTCCATAAATATTGAAAGGTCTGATAGCAAAAGAGCAATTAAACAGCTTGTGTACTTTCCTCAGGCTATGGCTCCTTTATCACTCATTTCTGTCACTCCCCGGAGTTTGCTAGCAATGAGCTGCCTTTCAGCAGAACAGGAAACTTCAGGTTAGCTGATATTCCAGGTGTGTGCATAATTCCCCAAAGTGCTGACAGCTCTGCTCACAATTAGTGGTAATGGCAGTGATCTTACTGGCGTTGCCTTTTCACAGCAGCTCGGCTGGGGAAGGGAGCTGCTGTCATTCAGAAAGGCTCATGGTCAGGTGGAGAGCATGGCAGTGCCAACCAGGCTTATGGGTGAAGAGCTGGCCAGGAGCATTTTGGCAAGTGGCAAGCTAATCTGACTTAAGTGCGTTAAAGTCTTGAAGGCGTGGAGAGTGGAGATGTGGCAAGAGCGTTAATAGATAGTTTTAATAGCAGAACTGGTTTTTGCCCTGATTGAAATTAAAGTTTTCAACAGGGCTTATTAAATACGTGTGTGCTTTTCCATGTGAATGTGTAATCTAGGCCTCTGGGGTTTAGTGTGGCTTTTTTAGAATGAAGCTGTTTAAAACAACCAGCAGCAGTGCCAGTGGCTCACAGGAGTTTGAGTTGTAGTCTCCAGTGATATTGTAATGTTTTCAGCCTTGGAAGAGGCAGTAGCAATATAAGTTGCCCCTTTTCTAGTCCATAGTGCTAACCAGGGTTCTTCTGTTCTTTGAGCTTTTGCTGTGCAGAATGAAAGGCCCAGTACTGGAGATCAGGGTTAACAGCGTGAAAGATTGGGCTCTAATCTCCTTGCCGTACTCCACATGGACATATCTCAAAAGAATAACATGTCAGGAAAAACAGTTTCCCAAGGAAACAAAATACTGTGTCAGCCCTACCTGCTTGAATAAGAGAAGCAAAGGGGTTTTATATGTTTTTTTAAATATACTTCGCATTCATAGAGGGTTTTTTCACAGTAATCCTAGCCTTTTTCTTGGTGTGTTCCTTTCTTGTTCTAAAGTCCTTCAGAGGACTCCTCCTTAAAATGCCCTTATCCAGTCCTGTGCAAAGCAAAAGTTTCTAATGTTGCGATATCAGTCATGAAATAACATCTTACTCAGTGGGCATGTAGAGTCAGTTAATAGCTCTGCATGCAGTTGCCTGCTTTATCTTAAGAAAGAAAAAATCCAAAGCCCATATGTACTCTCTGCCTGAATGCGTATTTGCTTGCGTCTGTATTTGGAGTCATGTATGGTTTTAAGCTAAGGAAAGTGCTTTCTGTTCTCTACCAACCAAATTCCTGGTACTCTTTCAACCTTGTTTGATTAAAGCAGCCTTTAACCTTTACTTGAATACCTGCTTCTTAAAACAACCTATAATTCATCCCTGAAACAAGATTAGGAGAACTTGGGGTGTGACAAAATTGACATGTAGCTGCCTGGAAACCTTGAGAGAAGGAGAATGGAGGAAAGGTGATTGAAAGACAGTGAGTGTGAAGGCAGAAGTTGTGGGGCTAGAGTCATGTTGCAGGGCTGGCTGAGGAGCTGGCACAAGTGATTCCCAGGCATGTTGTTTGTACTGAGCCAGTTCCATCTCTTTCTCACTTGTGTCAGCTTGTACCCAGAGGCTTGCTGAGATTTCAGGCTTTTCTTTCCTTCCATGAGAGCTGTTGGGGAGGGCTTGGAGGGACCTTGTCATCCTCTCTGCCTCCTGCTATAAATTCACTTGGACTGTCATCAGTTTGTTCCTCTTCCCCAACCAATGTAAAACTCCATCCTCACCTTGCCCCCTGCCTATATGTGCTTGTCATAGATTAGCAGTATTTGTTCTTGACCTTGTCTTGTTTTTCCTCCTCTTTCCAATGCCTTTAGTTGGGGGCTAATTTATGGAATATCAGTTTAAGACCAGATTAAAGTGCAGCAAGTTGAGTGGTCTGGTTTGAAAGGTCCACGAACAGCAAATGGCTTTGCTGTCAGTGTGGACTGGCTGGTGCACAGAAGTCAAAGGGAGCTTGTGATTTCTGTTTATTCAAATTCTCACTCATTTCTGCTTTCGTTTGATTTATTTGGTGGTTGGTTTTCTGGGATTGTTTTGTTCTTCACAGTGTTTATTGCCGGGTTTCCTTTCGGGTTGTTCTCTGCCCTGTGGGAGGGATGAGTTAGCACAGCACAATGTATGGCTGCGGGATGTTGCTTTGTCTGTGTCAAGGTCAGTGATGGCAAAATGCTGTCATGTGTCAAAGCCAGCACCTTGCACTGGTGTCAGCATTGGATGAGTCCCTGACCTCACCCACTCCTGTCCAGAGACCTGCAAATGCTGCAAAAGAAAGAGGGTAGAGAGGATGGGGTGGTATCACTGTTGGGAACTGAGACTGGCTGCAGCAACAAAAGGTGGGGCTCCCCTGAAGTTACTGCTGTGTTCTTTTTGAATTGGTTTTACAGCGGTGCATAGTCAGTGATTCTGGTGTGCATGCACACGTATATTAAGAAATCATTATTCCCTTAAGTCACTTGCAATTTAAATAAACAAGACAGGCAATCTGAAAGAGATGACTGGGAGTCAAAATGGAGCAAAGCAAGCTGACCGGACCAGTATATTGCACAAAAGACAGGGTAGAGCTGAGATCTGATATCTGCCTCCCTGGGGCTTTTACCTCATGATCATCCTTCCTCCTTCCATTTCCCTTTCCTCTGAACTAAAGATTAATTATGCATTGAAATCGTAACAAGAATTCACGGTGTTGAAAATGTGGTGAACGGAAGGGGAAAAAATCCTCAAGGAAATTAGCAGTCCATGAGCATTGTCTGCTCCCTAAATATAAATGATGAGGAACTTCCCAGCCAGGGAATATGTTTTCCCTTTCTTTTCTCTGCAGCTTGCATTATCCTTAGCTAAGCATATTGTACCGTGCTTGTCTCCAAGTCCATGTTTTCATCACAGAAATCCCAACCCTGCTGAAATCTGTCACAGGGTGGAGATTCTATTTACTCTTTGTGCTTTAATGCCCAATCTCCACACCTAATGCATGAGAAAAATACCTGCTTGTTCTCCAGTTAGCAAATAAGTAAAGGCAACCATTGTAGCTTTCCTGCACCCTAAACTGCTTTTGCTCTTCCTGGCTTGTGACAGAGATCACCTGTGACAGAGTTAAGAATGCATCAAAAATGGTTTCTGAAATAGGTTGTACCATGTAAGGATCAAGGTAGAGTGTGAAACAAAGATTACTGGCTGCAGCAGAAGAGCAGGCATTGGGAACAGCTTTCCAGCTGTTCTGAGCACTGGAGAGTTGGGGGATCTCTGTTGAGAAGCTTTTACTCAAGTCAGTCATCAATCGGTTGTGCCACAGGGTGAGGAATAAACTGGGGGTCTCTAGAAGTGGTTTTTCTAGCCCTATTTTCTTTTATCATTGGTAGTTCTTTCAGAAGTGTATTTCTCATCTATCCTGAAGGTGAAGAAAGGTTATTGAGTATTTAGTCCTCCACAAAGCTTCCACCAGTGGCATTTGAAGGGTAGTGAGTGATGAATCCAAACTGATCTGTTCAGGAGATTTCGTTTTCCCTTCCATTCACTCCAGGAAGTGCATCCTCTATGGTACTCTGAAGTCTAGGCAAGCTGGAGCTTACCTCTGAGCTTGTTAGCGGAAGACTTGTTTCAGACTACCTGTTTCTAGAGAGGTAGAAAGAAAACAACTAGGAAGAGGGAGAAACCTTGTCTTTCTAGGATGGTGGAAAGCTGTGCACAATTGTTGACTGCTTCTTCAGATAGCTTCTTTCTGCCAGACATGCTTCTGACACTAATCCCAATAATTAAAGTACTTTCTATCCCTTCAATATATATAATTGGCGATGGTGAATGAGCTTCATGTCTACCACCCCTCCTGTTTTCTCAGTGCCTCTTGGCCTTTTCATGTCTCTTCTGCATTGCGTCAGTGCCTCCTGGCAAATTCTGTCTGTGTCTGTCTCTCAGAGAGAGCCAAGTGTGTGTCTGGCCTTGAGAAATAATCATAAATTTTGTCCTGTCAGAAGGAGAGGCCAGGACAGCCCCGTTGAGATTTGAACCTGTAGTTCAAGGTGGTTTAGGGATTTCATATCACTTAACCCATCCCCTCCAGGCGTCACTTGTGTCTGACGTGTAAATCAGACTAGAGGAATAAGTGGAGCAGATTGCTTGCGCTCCAGAAGGAGGTTAACCTGTGTCTTTAAAGAGAGTGCCTTCAAATAAATGTTATCAGCAGAGAAATACACCAACCCCTACATAGTAGTTAATGTTACTGCTTCAGTGTTGGCTTATAAACCAGCTTTATCACCTCCCTGACAATAATGATTAACAAGCTGATTTACAAGGGTGGGGTCACAGAGCCATTTGGCAAATTTAGCTTGTCTCACAGTGGCAGTGGTACAGAACCGGAGTTTTACAGCATTTTCACCACTTCACCTGGAATACTTAACCCTGGTTGCAGGGCTCTTAAGCAGAGTGGTAGCAACAGACACTCCTCTATGAGGTTAGAAACAGGGTTTCGTCCTGTGCCTCTGGTACATGAGGAATTAGGGGTCCAGGTCTGAGGACTCAGGAGAGCTGGGGACATTTGTAGCTCCCTTCTTAGTGTTTATTTCCTGATCACTTAGCCGCAGTGAACTGATGGTGGTTGTTGGTTGCCGCTTGCGCCAGAGTGGCAAAATATCCAGATGTGGGTAGATTTCTCTCCCTTCTCTCTACTGCACTTTTAGAAGTTGGTAAAAATGCACAGATGGGGTAGGAGATTTGATGACCCTCACTCAAATTCACATCATAGCCTCCTGCAGGGATGGAATCTGACTTCTTACCTTTTACTTTAGCTAGCACTGCTGATAGGAGCCCTGCCCTCAAAATAAACACTCACTGCCCTGAGAAATGGATGAAAACTTTACTGTTTTTTATCTCCTGTCCAGAAAGTTCATTACGTTTGATAGATTTCAGTGTTGATTTATGTGGCTATGATACAAAGGTTGGGTATTTCTGTGGACCTGGTGTAATAGGTGGGCAGAAAGCTGTGGAGGTGTTACTTGAAGCAATAGTGCACTGCAACTGACTCATTTTTCCTTCTGTTTCTGCACATTCCTGCTCTAGTTCCCCTAAAGCCCTCATAATGCCACCTGTTTGGGAATGACACAGTCTGAGTTTGGAGGGGACTTCTGTACTTACCTTGTCTAATCAATGTTAGGTTACTTTTCAGTGACATGTCTTGTGCTGTTTTCAAGCAGAAAGTTATAAGCCATGAGTTTAGGCTACCATCTCTCTGGGTTAGAGCTCTCAACAGAGACAAGAAGTTCTGCCACTTGGGCACTTTTCTAGTTTGTTTTTTCATGAAAACGTGTATTGCAACACTGTGCTCACTGCGTTGCTCTCCTGTGGGACTTGTTTGTGCAACCCTCCTTCATGCTGGTGAGTATGTTCTCAGACAAGGAGCCTTTGTTGGCTGAAAAGGGAAGACAGAGTGACTTGACTGCTCTCTGCTCTGGGCTGGGGGTTTGGACCCCCCTGTACTGCGCTGCATGGGAGGAAGAGATTTAGGAGTGAGGGTAGGGCTGAAGAGTGGGGGCCTCCAGAGGTGGACTTACATGAGCATTGTGCTTGGTCCATAGAGCTCAGTTAAGGAGTGGGGTCAAGACAGAGTTGTAGCTCAGCATGTGTCAGAGGTGAGGGGACTGTTTCTCCTCCAGTGCAGGGCAGCACTGTGGGCTCAGAAATGTGTTGTGTAGACAGGGCACAGGGATACCAATGAGAGTCACCTTAGCAATATGAGCTACTCCTTGAAGCTGTGTGTGGGCAATGGCCCTGTTATGTGCAGAGTACCACTGAGTAGGATTTCACTGCTGTGTGGTCTGTGGCCTTCCCAGTTATTCTCTGGAGATAGCTGGCTGCCCACATGCTTTTGAAGCATCACCTTGGTAGAAGAGAGTACTATGAGTAGTTTGCAGTCTTTGGATAAAAGGATCAGGAAACCTCTGGGGGCCAGCTGCCCTCCTGAAGAGTAGTTAAACTTTGACTGATCACACATTGCCCTCATGATCATATTAGTGTGATGTATCCAAAGGAATTTAGAAGCCATCAGCGCTCAGTTTGAGCTCCTGGGCTTTCTGCAGAGCTTGGCCTTCAGCAGGAGTGCGCTGCTCTCATCAGCTTCTCTCCATGGGAGCAGCTGTGTGTTGAGACCTCCACAAAAGCTGAAGGGCTGCTCTTAGGGCCTTCAGTCACATGGAATGTCTGCTGCAAAGCTTAAACTGGGCTTGTGCACAGAGTTTTGACAGGACTCGCAAGCGAGTTGCAGTTAATTTATCCTTTTGAACCGGAGCTGAGTGGGATTCAGTACTTCTGTGGGATTCCCAGGTTTCTGGAATTTGGCTAGCTTTCTGGTTTCTTCTGTGTGCGGATCTGTGCAGGCATGAAATTCATAGCTATGAAGCTAGGAAAACTGTAGCTTAAAGAATGATTTTCATCAGTCCTTGTGAATGGACTCTTCCAGTCTGATCTATTGTACACCTCGCTTCACATTGCACTCAGTCCCTAAGATACCAGCTTCCATAGAGGATGCTTGAATAAAACCACTTTCTAAACCCATTCAGCTTGTATGCATCCTATTAGAAAAGGCTTATTTCCTCCTACTGAATGCAGTGGAGCACAAGGTGGGAGAAAGATATTAATGAACAAATTCTCTAGAGGTAATGGCTTAGGAGAAATGTCCATGCGAGTAGGATGCAGGAATACCTCATTGATGTACTTAACCTTGTACGTGCAACTGTGTTTACAGAGGGAATCAAAGGTTAGCTGCTATAAACAAGGCTCAAGGAGATCTGAAGCAGAGGAATTATACCTACTTGAAGGATACAGCACAGTGAACTTTTTGTGATCAAAGATTGCTTTGGGAGCTTTCTCACAGATCAAACTCTCAGCTTTAGCTTGAGATGCAGGTATAAAATTGATTCAAATGTTCACTGTCTGAAACCCTTTTAGTTCAAATATGCATCATTCCCTCTGCTCTTTTCCTAATATTGATAAGATGTATTTTGCCATCCAAAGAACTGTCATTACTTACTTTAGAATCCACAGCGCTGGCTCCAAGTTTCTGAAATGGAATAGTTGGGATGAGAGTCTTGCAATAGCTTTTATTCTGGAAGTGTTTTACAGAGAAGTCCCACTGAAAGCAGGTCACCGTCCGCATTAAGATTCTAGCACTGATGCGGCTTTATCTCAGAGAGAGAGAGAGAAAAGCCGGGCAATAAAATGGGATTATCAGTGGAAATGAAAACATCCAAAGGAGTCAAGCATAAGAATGAGCAGTCTCTCTCTCACGCCCCCAGAAGAGGATCTTTTAGCTGGGGCTTCAGATAAGGAAACATTTCCACTAGAGGGGCAATTAGGAGAAATAATTGGGTCAGTTGAACTCGGGGTCTGTTGACCTTGGACCTTATTGTGGCTTAGGTCTGATTCTGCCCTGAGCAAGAGCAGAGCAGGGAACGTGACTGTACACAACCGTGGTGGAGCCCAAATTCATCCCTTTCTAACTCCAACTGCTGTGGGTTGAAATGCTGACTCTTAGCCTTGCCAAACAGTGGGGCAGTTAAGATGCAGATCCGGATGGGATCTACGCATTGTGGTTTGGTTCCCCTTTATCTCAAGGGCACTGTAGCGTGCTATCACACTTTTGCTTTCCCTTGTTGCGCTTATTCATTTGTGAGTCATGGAGTTGTCAGCTCACAGCCTGGTTTCTTCTCTCCTGATGAAGTCTGAGAATGGTGATTAATGTCTTGTGTTGTGCCATGGGAATGAGCTTGAGGTTACAAACCTAATGAACTATCCTATCTTGTGAAACAAAGGAGCAAGAATTGGTGATGCGGTGGGGAAGAAGCCTTATGTGAAAGTCTGTTGTCTGAGATCAGTTTAGGTCAGCCTGGCTGTCCTGGTACCCTTATCTAGTGTTTTGGCACATCAGGAAATCTTATTAGAACTTGTTCTAATTAGGAATTATTCTTTATTTAAATATGGAGCTTAGAGCCTAATTTCCTATGTGCTTTTTAAAATAATGGCCCTGAAATTCTTGT
>JAVHNF010040527.1:12599-23254 GCA_034783455.1 Micropsitta finschii
ATTGCAGAGCAATACCAGTAGCTTTATGTTCAAGTTTAATACAGTAATAAGTCTTTTAGAGGATGATCAGCAATAAACAGCATGTAATATTTGAAGACACATGCCCTACTATGGCCTACAGTAAGGTGGTTGTGACAGAATGGCCGAAATGGCATTAAAATGCTTAATATTTAATTTGAAAGTTATGAAAGGTATTATGCTACTTAGCGATTAACATTGTCCCTGCTGAGGCAAACTGTTTTTACCACACACAAGTAATTTCTTCAGGCCTCTTCTCTTTAAAAAAGATGAGAAAAGCAAGCATTTTGCAAAGATTGTGCATGAATATAAATTATGCTACAAATTAGACTATCAGCTTGACCCTGTGTTAATCTGTGTGTGACACAGCTACGAGGAGCCACAACTCCATATTAGAGCAGCATAAGCTCTAAGAATAGAAAACATCGTTTCATGTTTGAAATCAGTGTCAATTTTGATTCAGCTGTCATTATCATTCTGTTGTGTTTGCTTTCTGTAAATGTTTCTGTGCTCAAGCTTTACTAATGAAATGACATCCAAGAAGTAAATATTTACCTTAAACAGTCACCAGAATCAGATTGTGAAATCCATAATAATTTCTGGCGTTGTCAATTTGCATTGCTGTGACCGTTGCAATCCGAAATCCATGCTGGAAGTCCCAGGGAGTCATACAACATTTATATAAATTACAGCATAAATGAGGAGTTATGAAAAATTGATTACAGTGTTCTTTATTCAATTAATCTGCCAACCAAGATTATTTGCTGCTGACAGGCGAGGGCAGATACATTGCAGTGACTGGATGGGCACCAAGGGGAGATGTTCAAGGGAAGTTGGTTTTTGGATGTCTTTAAAGCTAGTTCAGATACTGACTATACAAACCTTCTTCCGAGACTGATGCAACTAAAATGCAAAACGTTACCACAAAATGAATCCTTTCATCCTTAAATAGATTTATTTTTTTTTTCATTCAAGAAGGGACTATGATGTTCATCTGTTCTCACCAGATGTAAAATACCAGCCACATAGCTTATCATCCGCAGCATTTGCAGTGAGCCTCTGGCTACTGAATAAGACCAAAGGCATCCATTCTTTAGCCAAATCAAAATAAACTGCTGTTCTCTTTATAATAGAGGGATGGAAGCTTTTGGATCTTGCTCCAATGGCTTAAGAATGCTGCTCTTTTTCATGTGTGTGAGCTCCATGGTGTATGTTATCTACCTGGGAAAGATGGAGATCAATAGGATCCATACTGCAGCCATGAGACACACTGCGCTTAACATAATATTTTCAGGATAACATAATGAAATAACGTATTTTCCTTTTTGTGGGAAGTTTTGAAAGAAACCTTACAATGTTGTTCTCTAAGTGATAAAGTACAATCACTGTGTAAGAAACACATGGTGGAAAAGCATAAGGTGGAGAAAATTTGGCAGAAGCAACAATCCATAATTTAGAAATGATGCCATCTTATCGCATCCTGCAAATATCATTCCTGCTGGGAAGTGAAATTACTGCACCTTGAAAGTGTAGGCAAAAATTATGACCCAGAAGAAGTCTTGCTTTCACAAGTATAGGTACATTCCCTGGGCTGTGTGCACAGCTCGATTAATGCCTGTGAGCACAGTCCTAGTGCTGCTGAAATGCTTGCATGTGCACCAGGGTATACGGGTGTTTTCCATCTCTCACTATGTGAAAAACACCCCTGAAAACTAACCGGGACATCTGTTCACAGGCAGAATTATTCTTGCTCACGAGCTTTTCTTGCTTTGTCTTCCCAGTGAGAAAAGATGCTGAGGTGGAATAATTGCTTAAAATTAAGCAAGAGGCAATGCAAGGTGTTTTCAAGGAGTAGGCTAAGGAGAGTGAAATAAGGTACAGGTGTGGAGTAACTAGAGGCTTCTCATTAAAGCATGCTAAAACCTAGCACTATTACCTTTAGACTGTGGTGTTTGCTGTTGCTGTGGTATTTAATTTGTGCTGTAAGAGCAATTTGCAGCAATAAGCAAGGAATAGCTGCCTGAGATCTTATGCACAGGTATAACAAGGTATTTCATCTTCTAAGTTCAGGTACCTTTAACTCAACCGATTCAGATGTAACTGTACCTCCCTGCCTAATGCCTGACCTGCTCAGGTATAAGCCAGCTCTAACCTTTAGCATGGCGAGATTCACTTGAACAGGACTGGATCCAGCTCTGTAGCTGCATTTAGGAGTCTAAGCACCTTAGCTCAGACCCATTGCAACGCTATTGCAGTTGTTCAATGTTTATCCCAGAGCTGGCTCACATCTGGCTGAGTAGAAGCTTCAGCTATGGGGCTGAGGTCCTCCAGCTTCAGAATTGTGCCTTTGGGAAGATTTCGGGGTAGGGAACAGAGAAATATTCATGTTAAAAGTGTTCCTTAATTAACTGCATCCGAGTGAATAATTCGCTGATGGATTTCTCCTGCTTCTTTTTCTTTCTCTATCTTATTTGTTTTCTTTCCTGTGCACAGAATGTCCTTGAACAGATTGCAGGTTTCTTAACTTGCTACAGGAGTGTGTCTGATAATTTTATCTGCCATTTTTATTGGGTTGTTTGAAACAGGTCTGTTCCCTGCTTGTCTTGGTGAGACTTTCAAAGGCAGGAATTGAAGAACAGTATAGTGCTCTCTGCAGGGCAATTTAAGGAATCATACTAGGGGGAAAAGCATGAAGGAATTTATAAGATCTGCACACTTTTATTTTGTGGGTAAAGGCACTAATTTTATGTCTGTACATAACAAACAATGACGTTTCCTTTGGTGAAGTTCTTTTGGACTTGTTTTATAAGAAACTGATTGCAGTGTTATACCAGCAAGTTGGGCATTTTTGTAGTAAGTAAAATGGCTGTATTCCAAACCTGAAATGTATTTTTTTTCTCCACGGGCCTTTTCCTATCTGAAATCTCCTGGCAGAATCAAGCCCATTGCTAAACAAAGAACCTCACCTGGTGCAGAAGCAATGTCATTAGTCAGTCCAAAATTGCCTTGCAGGACAGTGTTATCACAGCAACTGTGTGTGGCGAGGGCAGCCAGCCGAGCCTCAGAGGTTATCCCGTTGAGAGGGTGAGCGCTTGTCTTTTAGTTGGGAAATCATCACTTTGTGGGATTAGGCACTGGCTTCTGGCTTAACCCATCTGTCTTTGTGGTGATACTTTTGCAGCAGCATCATCCAAATGTAGCAATTCCGCTTGCTTGCAGACAGACAGATGCAGAATATATGCCTCCTGCTTAAATTAGCAGAACATTCTGCGTGAATCTCTTTTGGGCTTATCACTGGGAATGGGCCCTGGAGCATAACCCAGTTGACTGGCAGTGTTGTATGGCTGAGCTGGCACTGCAATTTCACCTGTTGCTGCGGAAGGCAGAGAAGATAAAGATGCCAAGAGGTTGAAGGTCTAGTGATGTCTCTGGGGTGATGTAAAAATGGGGGAAGAAAGGTGGGATACCGAAGTGTCCACATTCAGGGAGGGAGTGGCAGCAGATCTTTCACCCCACCCTTTTGGGCTGGTAAAAGATGCTTCTGAATTCCTGGTGAGAACCATTTTCATGCCTTGTGATGAGGCTGCTGGTACTTCTCTGACATAGACATGATCCCAGCTTCATCCCTCTGGGATCTGACTCGGAACAATATGGGGAAGAGCCTCCCCAAACCTCAAGTGCTCCTTGTTGAACTAACGTAACATGAGAATAAAATAAAGTAAGGCATTTGCAGCTGCTCTGTACACTGTAACTGGAGCAGGATATCTTAGAATCCTGCTGGAGATATTAGCCCTGTAGCGTCCTGTAGCTGCTAAGAGAAAAGGCTCAGCAATATTGGTTAATGAATGTTGTTTCTCATGCAGGAAAACCAACAGAGAACAGCATATGGACTCTGTGACAGGAGCAACTGTAGGGTGCTGGACTCCACTGACTTGATAGTTTTCCTTACATCCTACTTAGCCATAAAATTCTAATAAAGAAGAAAGAGGCCATTATATTAATGGCATTATGGGGATTGCAGCATGATCTCTAGGACCCATGGGGGTTTCTCTGATGTCCAGAATAATTGCTCTTCTATTCTAATGACCATAAATGACCTCTCTCCAAACCTGGTATTGATGAAATAGCTTTAATATTTCAACCTCAATACTCCAAGCTTTGCTGAACAGTGACATTAATCTGATATTGCATAGCACAGGGGGAAGAACAGCCAAAAAAATATGCTGGATCTTATAAAGTTATGCAGCTTTCTAACCTGACAGCAGCTTTCGTGCCGTTTCCCCTCCAAATAGAAAAAAGTCGTGGGATACAAATAACAGAGATGTTTTCCCTTAAAACCTGACGGAAGGAAATCACAGTGGTAGAAATTATGAGCAGTTTCCAAAGGATACAGTGTAAACAGAGGAAGGTTTTTGTGTAGTTGCTGTACCGTGCTCCCGTGTTTGCTTCTCTCCGGTTACAATCTGTTTTCTTTTTCCTAGCAAACATTTTCGATTACTTAGCTTATCTTAATTAATATGCAAACACAGGCATGGATTCTCACAGCATAAAAACAGAGGCATTGCCTGATTTATGATTTTAATCAGGTCAGCCTTCGCCGATATGCAGTAAGAAATAATTACCTAGCTGTTTGTACACAGAATTGCATTGTACCCAATCCATAGGAGACAGCTTTTCCTGACACTTCAATCTCCTGCTGACTTTGTTTTCTTAGCTTTCCTTCTGGTCACAAATAGTGTTCCACCTCCGAGATCATTGCCCTCTAGTCTTAACTAAGGGTATATAGGCCATATGCAGGCTTTAGGAAGCAATTTAGTATGCAGTTGGCTGAAATAAGAACTTGATTAATAGTTGCAGTGACCAAAAGACGTTGTCCAGGAAAATCTCTTTCTGGGTTTTCAGTAGCAGCTCTTGCTCTCAGACTTTACCAACACATTTAAAATGCAGGTCCAAATTTCTTAAGTATGCCCAAGAGCTCAGGCAAGCACCATGCAGACCAAACGGCTGTGACATATTGGTATTGACTGGTCTGAACTGGACCCTAGCTTTTCAGAAGCTGTGGTGTAGACCCGGGGTTCACCAGAAAGCGAAGTATTGCAGTTGTAGATACTGTGACTGTTTCTCCACTCCTCTCCCCAAATCTCAGCTGTGCCAGTGTCTCTGAGCTGCAGAACGCAGCTAGGTGGTAATCAATTATATTGCTGTATCTGTCCTGTGAAAAGGAGGTTTAGCCTGCCAGGTTAGCAGTTTAATTGGTTTTATTTTTAGCTGAATGTGGATTTTATGTGCCTGGCTCTGCCTCTGTGGACATTTTATGTCAGATTGTACCATATGGAAGTGTAAAGGCTGTGTGTATGTGGCTCTCACTTGTTGCCTCTATACTAACACAGGAAGTTTGCAAAGAACTGAAACTTGTTTGGGATCTTGAGTTTCATTACCCTTTTGTGAAAACCCGTAAGCCTCCTGCATTGGAGCCCAGAAAGATGGCAGGGATTCTAATGTCACTTCTCTGCAAACTAATTGATGTACTTGGCACCGGCTAACAGACATCAAAATATTGGTACAGATGTGAGGGTCTGTCTAGGCTAGATAATTGCTTCCCCTTTTGGCTTGATTTCACTGGTTGCCAAGTTGGGTAACATTTAACCTTGAATTCTGGAGGCACAGTCATTGCCCAAGCCCTCCTAACGAGGAGCCATCTAGCAAGCTGACATGACAAGACTGTGTTAATCTGAGTCTTCTGCCTGTGAGTCTGGTCACATTGAGGTCAAGGCTGATGTATCTGCATTAATCCTGTTTCTGTCCATACATCTTAATTCACCCTGAGAGCACTGCTAAGTTCTTTTGTTAATCATTTTCTCCCTGTCTCCCCCCGTGAAGCGAAGTTCATTCTGTGAACAACGCTGATGCAGCCAGGTTAATAACTATTGATATCGCCATGTTAATAACCATCTTGCTGCCCATGAGTCTGAGCCTCCCCCTGACGAGGTGGTGGACACGAGCCACTTAATCATCACATCTCCCTGCCCATGGATCTCGGTTCACCCTGTGAAATTTTAATTGTTCTGACTAGCTAATCATGATAATTTCTCACTGTCCGAGGGGGTGAGTTCACCCCATGAGCAGCTCCAATGTCCTTGTTAATCATCGTAATCTCTTACTGCTCACAAACTTCAGAATGCAGGGGTATCTTTGCTGATTGCTTTAATACCTCCCTGTCTGGGGGCTAGTATAGCTACCTGTGCTTTGCAAGTTATACCCAGGGTACTTTATTCTCCTTCTGCCCTCAATTCTGAGGCCACCGCAAATCCTTCTCTTCAGCAGCAGTTTTCCTGGCAGCTGCCTACATGGAATCAACCTCTCTAGAGTGACATGTTGAATAACAGAGTGAGTTTGCATGCGGAGCAGCCTGGCTCTGTTGGTTGACTGGTGCTTTCTTGAAAGGTGAGCTCAGACTACAGAGATAAGCATTAACTCAATGAGACATTTCAGTTCATTCTATTGAGATGCACCATTGTGCTGGGTAGGTCTGATAGGACTGTAAAACTAAATAGGTGTTGATGTGGTGCTACACGCTGTTCCCTTATGTTGGTTCCAGCATGGAGCCCAGTGCTTTTAATGAACACTTACAGCTGTTAATGCCTCAGCCTGTAACATCCTGAATCATTGCGGGAACCTTAGGGACAGAGAGAGGGGAGATCAGTCATAATTTTAGGGGATTGTAAAGTCCCACCACTACTGGGGTGGGACTGCTGTTTTCCACCCTGCTCCTGGAGAATGTGGTCCTGATTGAAGCTTGGAAAGGGCATAAAGGAGTTTGTTGAAACCTCAGAAATTACAGCCGTTTTGCAAACTCAAGCCCATGTTTTAATACATATAAATTGCAGTGAAGACTCTGGAACTGCATGTAATATTTGAGAGAGAAACTTGGCTCATTTTCAGCAGGTTTTCTCCCTCATCTCTGTACAGCCCTCCCAGGGCTCCTTGAAGTGCTGGTTTTGTCTCTCTGAAAACCCAGCTACCTTCCGCTGCAAGTGGAATTGAGAAGCAGCTTTAAAAGAAGCTGCTGCAAGCAGCTTTGTGAGCCAAAAAGGTAGAAATACCAGTGTGAAGCCAAGTCTAAAAGGAGCCTCCTCCATCTTCAGAGAGCCACAAAGCCAGTGTCACCAGTCATCTTGTGGAGGCAGTCAGCAAAGGTCATTTTCCCACCTGAATCCAGAGTGATGGCTTTTTCCCCGCAGCCTTGTGATTGGGCATCTTACTGCAATTTTATTGATGACAAAAACTTGTCAAGTTTTTGTTTCTTTTTTTATTTTTATTTTCCTCCCTCTTATCCTTAGGTTAGTTTGGGACTTCAGATTAATAAACAGAGAAGCAGTCAGTTTGATTAAAAGTGGCATATGTTCTGCTGTGGCAGAGGCAAACTCAGGGTGTTACATGCCTGGGTTTGAGAATAAGAAACCACTGTCACTCTTGGGTACAATAGTAAATGTTTTTTTTTCCTTCAGTGAAATACTGGAAGTACTTTCATACAGATGATTTTATGGTTTGTAAAAATTCAAGGGAAGGGAAGACTGGTGTCTTGGAAAACAAAACCAGAAATACACAAAAAAGTTGGAGGGAAGGAGATTTATGCCCCAGTGAAGCAAATTAGCATTAAAATAAAGCAGACTATGAAAAGGTGAAAGTAAATGCTGCAAAAATGCTGAATTGAAGGGACAGCAGTTAACAAAGACTGAGCTTGCACAGATTTATGAAGATATTTCCCATCAGTGTAATTGGAGGACTATGGAAAACCAGCACTGCTCCTTTTGTGCAGTGCCAAGAACAATGGAAGCAGATACATCCTTTTATTTTCTCATGCTCGAGTGCCTGCAGCCTGGTCGAGGTGGTTAGAGCAGGTGCAGAGGAGCCAGAGCTTCTGCAAGCCCTTCTTGTGTAATCAGAAATGACAGCTCTCCCATGCCTCTGCAGAGGGAGGCGAGCAAACATCCCAAATTTTCATGATTGTTTGTAAATGTCTCATTTGCAAACATAAAGTGGTTTTTAGGACTTAACTCCTGGGATGCTCTCAGCACGCAACTCCCAGCCTCTTTCTTCCTTGATTAGCCCCAGAGTGAGCCAGGCTCAGCTCTATTCCTTCACACAGATTTAAAACGTCTCCATCACTGTAGCAGATACACAGTGCACAGGCAAGGAACTGACAAATTTAAAAGGAGCTCAGGAACAGAAGCCTCATTTCTAAAGGTAATTTCAGCCATGTCTGCACTGCAATAAAGCCCAAGACTAGAAGCCAAGCTGCTGTTTCTATTCACTTTAAATCTTAAAGTGTAAGCTTTTAAAAGTTTGGTGTTTTTTTCTTTAACCAGGCCAAGAAGCTTTCTCCAAGCCAAGCTCAGAGCACCCTGACTTGTATTTACCACATGTAACTCATTCTAAGGAGAGTGACAAAAAATACTTATCTCAAGAAACATGAAAGCTGAAAAAAAGAAAAGGCAGCAGGGACATGAAACATGAACTATCAGAGCTTTTCTCTGTATGAGAAATGGAAATATATATTTCTAGTTTGGGCATGTTATGTTCGATAACTCGGTTGGCTTCAGATGGGAGTTATCTATGGGATCTACTGCAGACAGTCTGGCGTAGGCATCAGGAGAAAGATAGAAAGTGATCTTATTAGTGCCATCAGGATACGTTTTAAGAATAGCTGATGATCATTCACTATCATATATGCTGCAGTTTTTCTCTTGTGCAGTTGTATTTATATCACACACCCCTGATAGTAAAGGCACATAAAGCAGGGATAAGGAGGTTATTGATTTCTTTTGAAAAGAACAGGTTTGTGTGTGATTCTAACAGCACGTGTATGTCCAGTCTTGGTGTTTATCAGTGAATCTTCTGACTGTGCATCACAGATTCATTCCTACTTTAAAACCTTGTCCTGATGTTGTGGTCCTCTGGGACTCAACTGCATTTTGGATCTTCTGTCTTCAGGTCTCACCTGTGACAAATGCCAGCCAATGATGGCAGCAGGCGTGGAGGATTTCAGTCCTCTTGTGTTCAGCACTTGGGACGCATGTGACAGGACGGTGACTGAGAGAAGATTTTCCCTTCTGTGACACCAATTGCAGGCTGCTCTCCTGTTACGTGTACCATACACAGAGGTAGGTGTTCGCTGTCCCCAGTACTGAACATACGTTAACTGCCCTCTGGTTTGGTGAGGTTTTTCTAGTAAGGATTAGAGCAGGATCTCTTAGTGTGATAATTCAGGTATCGTAACTTCTTATTCCCTGGTGGGGTTGATTTTTGAAATCTGTTAAGCCATTTGGTTCTGGCTCTATTCCTGGACTCCTCAAGATAAAGGCTTTTTAGTGTTTTGTTCAAAGTGAATGTTTATTTGTTATAAACAGTTTGGATTCACCAATTACGGGCATTTTGAACCTGCATATAGCTCTGACTATAAAGAATGCATATATTGACTATCTAATGCTTATGGTTTAAGAAAAAAAGCAAAGCACAGTACTTAATCCAGTCCCCACAATTTCCTTCATCTGAAACCTTGAACTGTCTCAAAATCAAGGGGTAAAATAAAACAGAGGATCTTCTGACTTAAGGGATTGGAAGGATTTTCTGCAAGTATAACAGCTTCCTGACACAATCCTGCTTCAGGATTGGATTCCACAATACCCTGCTCCAGTCGCTGTTTAATACATAGTCTTTCCAAGTTATTAAATTCTGTACTTCCCCTTGTCCTGCTCCCTGAGAACTCTGCAGATACTCTATTGGTGGACATTGGCACCAGGTCATGCCTTTCAAAGAGTCTGCACTTGCCAGTGCTGTCCCTGCACCCTTAACTGGGTGTTTTTTCGTAATCCTCTTTCTAAGATGGACAGGTTAAAAAATGTCCATTTTCCAGTCTTCGACTTCTTCAGGAGGAGTGAAACAAAACCAAACCTGCAAATAAAAGAATGGAAAAGTAAACATCAACTAGGGTGTGTGTAACGAATGTCTTTAGGGGTCTGATGCAAGTGACAGTGAGGAGCCTTTAGGGAAAAATATAAATTTTATATTAAAACCATCATAGTCGGTGGAAATTTGTTTGGATTTGCACAGGCCTCTGCTAAATTACTTTGAAAGAAAATATCACTTCCAAGCCAAATTATCTCTTGGGATGAATAATCTTCCTGATTTTCAAATGGATTTTTTCCAGCAGAAAATCTGGCTAGTCTTGCTTAACCAAATCACAGCTTGGGCTGTAGGCCTGGAAACAGGATCCATTCACATGTTTTAACCTCTGCTGAATAGCAAATAAAGAATGCTGATGTCATGCAGTGCAAAATTAAATAGAACAATATGTGTAATGAACTGATTTAAAATGCAGCTTAAAAAAGAAATCACTTTCCTTTTTCTCACAATCCATCAGGGCGTCAATGGGTCTTTCATTGCTTCAGCACATTGTTATTAATAGTGCAGAAAGATGCAGACTGTAGGCTTGGAGGTCCATAAGTTTCCTATGGGTACTCCAGGAAAACTAAATTGCAAGTTATACATGCAGTAGCAAAAGGAAAGGAAAGGAAAGGAAAGGAAAGGAAAGGAAAGGAAAGGAAAGGAAAGGAAAGGAAAGGAAAGAAGGAAAT
>JAVHNF010040533.1:7938-18426 GCA_034783455.1 Micropsitta finschii
GCTGCAGTCGTGCCAAGCCCTGGGTGTCTACTGATGCTCCGTGCATGTCTGTCATTTGTAACGAAGAAACCTCACAACTATGTTCGGGCAGCATTTAGGTGCTCTGCATGGCAGCATGACTAAAGGCTTGCCTTCCAGAGCACTGTGTGGTGACCCACCACATAAGTTTTTAATAGTGAATGAGTATTTCTGCCCCTCGGGGTTTTGCACCCAGCAGAGTGTTGCTGAACTTCTCACTGTGGTGGAAGACAGCTGTGAGATCAGGTTTGGTAGCCTGAAGATTGGAAGGCAAAACCTCAGATGGAAGTCCTTAAGCCTTCAGCAGGGCCAAGCATGAAATCTCACTGGCACCAGAGTATCCACAGGTTTTCCACAAGACAATACTTTCTCCAGATACGAAGACAGTCCCCATAGCAGAAAATGCAGAAGATCTGACAGATGATCAGAGCAGACTCAGCAATTTTGCCATGCAGGCATAGCCATAAATCAAGTCAGTGAGGAGAAGCAGGAGGAGATAAAGCCCAGTAAGAAAAGGCATTTCTCCAAGAACCAGGCAGAGACTGACAACCTGGAGGCTGGATTCAGGTCAATGTATCTCAGTCTGGATCTGCTTCCACATGCTTGCAAGAAGGAAATTTGGACTGCAACATCTGAATAAAACCTTCCCTTCAAAATGCTGCAGGCAGCACAGGTTTAGTAAGTTTTATAGAGAGATAAGAGTTAGAAATTCACACAAGGGTTAAAAATGAAGATGCCATGGCCCTGTGCAGGAAATACTGCAGGGTTTGTAGTCTGGGTCTAAGAGCATCCCCACCATCCTGGCCAAGGAGAAGAGGGAGCAGTGAAACCACAGAAGGTGTTGACAACATGTGTGCAAACATACCCAGGGAACAAAGACACCCTTAAGATATTTTTTCCTTTGCTCTGCAGAGTGCCCCTACCACAAGCCCCTGGGCTTCGAGTCTGGCGCTATCACCCCGGACCAGATAAGCTGCTCCAACCCTGAACAGTACACAGGCTGGTACTCCTCCTGGACAGCCAACAAGGCCCGCCTCAATGGCCAAGGCTTCGGGTGAGTCCAGAAATGCCTCCCCAGGGGGCCCTATGGACCAGGGACCCTTGTCTGTGTGGGAACAGGAGGGCCTGCCCAGGAGGGCAGTGGTGGCGGATGTATTGGGTCCAGTGGTGTTCCCCCAGGTGCGCGTGGCTCTCAAAGTACCAGGACAACGGCCAGTGGCTGCAGATCGACCTGAAAGAGGTGAAGGTGATCTCGGGGATCCTCACGCAGGGGCGCTGCGACGCCGATGAGTGGATGACCAAGTACAGCATGCAGTACCGCACCGACGAAAACCTCAACTGGGTTTACTACAAGGACCAGACCGGCAACAACCGGGTTGGTGGACTTCGCACTTTGGCCACTGGTGCAGGGCTGGCCTATTTGGTGATGTAAACAAATCAGGTCCTGCTGTGGAGGTACCACTAGAGGGGGGTTCTGTGGGAGGAGCAAGGTGGATGTGGCCTGGTGACCACCCCAAGTCCAGGGGCAGCACAGAGTTAGGGCATCCTCCCATGTGGTGAGGTTGAGTTCCACACTGACCAGCCACAGACGGACAAAATGAATTTTAAATATTCTCTAATGATAACAGGGGACTCCAGATTAAGCTTGGAGGCATTAGCTGACAGAGGAGGCAGCACCTCCATGGTGGAACCTCTCTCTTGACAAGTTCCTGTGTGATGTACTCTAGGTTACCCTGCTTTTGCAGGGGGGTTGGACTAGATGATCTTTTGAGGTCCCTTCCAACCCTTGGGATTCTGTGATTCTGTGATTCTTGGCTGCAGCCACAGAATCCCAGCCATGCCTGAGCACTGCAAAATGGGGGCTCCTTTTGCTGTAAGTTCAGGGCTAGTGAATGATGGCAATGCAGAAAAAACCCTGAGACAAAATTTACAACTAGTTAAGTCACAACCCACTGAACTACTGTCATGCTGTACTTAGAGGTTAGTTTGAAGCAAAAAATTGCACTGGGGAGACGGTACAGTGGTGCCTGTTGTACATCTGCAGCCCACCTGGGCTGGGGGATGCCACAGCTGCTGCTTCTTAGCCATCCTCAGTATCCATCTGTGGGGATTGCCCCATCCCAGCATGGGAGGATCTGGTGGCTTTGCTGAAGTACTGGTTCCTGTAGCCCTGGGGAGATGCTGAGCTTTCCCTGGAAACAGGTCTTGGAAGGAGGAGGTGTGGCAGCATGGCCAAGTGGAGGAAGAAGGCCCCTGAATACATTTTTTGTCTAAATCAGTGTCTGGGAGCCCTGCTCATGAAATGCAAACAGTCAAAGCCAACAATGCTCACTCCAAACATGTGGTACCTTGCTACAGAAAGGGAATTGAGAGAGAATAGGGCAAGATTAAGTCCAGCCTAACCATAAAAAATGCAGGAACAACAGGGGGAAAGCTACTTACTCACAAAACCCTGTCAGTGTGACAAGTTTTCTGCATCTGGCTATTTTTAGTCTTTAATTTTGGGGGTGAAGGAGAGGGAGCCTCCTCCTTCTCTGCTCTGCACAGGCACACCACACTTATGGGGCAGGATTTCCAGCCCCCTAACCACCTGCCCACACCTCTCTCCACAGGTTTTCTATGGCAACTCGGACCGCTCGTCCTCAGTGCAGAACCTCCTGCGGCCGCCCATCGTGGCCCGCTACATCCGCCTCATCCCACTGGGCTGGCATGTGCGCATTGCTATCCGCATGGAGCTCCTTGAGTGCCTGGGCAAGTGTGGCTGATCACCATCCCCTGGGGCAAATGTGTAGGTGTCCACCTGTGCCGCCTATCTGCCTCACACCAGCACTGGCTGTGGCTACAGTACTTCAGTATGAATGCCCAGCTTGCAAACAGAAGGGCTATCTTGAATAAAATGTTGTTTCACACCATGCCTGGTGATCACAGAATCATAGCATAGTTTGAGTTGGAAGGGACCTTCAAAGGTCATCTGGTCTAACTTCTCTGCAATGAGCAGGGACATCTTCAACTAGATCAGGTTGTCCAGAACCACATCCAGCCTGGACTTGATTGTCTCCAGGGATGGTGCATCCACCACCCGTCTGTGCCAGTATTTTACCAACCTCATTGTAAAAAAATTTCTTACAGAATCACAGAATGGTTTGGGTTAGAAAGGACCTTAAGGCCACCTATATACAACCTCCCTGCCATGGGCAGGGACACCTCATACTAGACCATTTCAACCCAAGATTCTGTCCAACGTAGCCTTGAACACTACCAGGGATGGAGCATTTACCATTACTTTGGGCAGCCTCTTCCAGTGCCTCACCACCCTCACAGTAAAGAATTTTTTCCTTATACCTGATCTGAACTTCCCCTGTTTAAGTTTAAACCCATTACCCCTTGTCCTATCTCTACAGTCCCTAACGAAATGTCCCTCTCCAGCATCCTTGTAATCAACTCTAAAACTGTTTAAAGTAGGCAGCCCTCACAAAATGAGGAGGAAAACCAAGTGTGCAGTCAGCACAGTTGCATTGCTTCTCCAGATTTCAGTACTCTGTGTGAAGTCTGTGGATTTGCAAATCAAAAGACAAAACCAGATCAATTTATTTTGCTAGACTCCGTATCACAAGTCATTAGATCTCAGTCATGTATCCATGTGTTCAACTGTAGTAACTGGTGTTTAATTAAGGGAAAAATTTGAGGAAACAATCCGATTTTCTTTGGCACAGCATTTTTTGCAAGAAAAATGAGGGACACGGTACCACCCTTCTCATCCAACCATCAGAATTTCATCTGGAACAAGTGCAGAATGTCCTGTTGTGAGTCCTTCCAGACACAACTGAGGACTTTAAAGATGGTAAATTTAGCAATCCTATAATAATTTATTCCAGCACTTAATTATCATAATTGTTAAAAAGCTGTCCCAAATTCCTAATGCAAATGTCTGTGGCTCAGCTACCAGACATTCATTACTCCTTTCTCTGCTGGGTTTAAGTGCTCTTTATTAACCACTATATACTCATATGTTGTAATCAAGTGACATCTTGATTTTATTTCAGATAAAGTAAACAGATTGAGCTCAGCTCCTCACAGCAAGACACCTTCTAATCTTAGCAGCATGTCAATAGCTCTTTTATTCATCAGCTCCAATTTTTCAATATTCTTTAAAAATATGGATTTCATTAACAGTATCTCAATGTCATAGACAGACACACGGCTCTCTTTCTTCTGAATATTTCTTACAGATCCAAAGATTTAATTGGTCCTTTTTCCCATGTGACTGAACTATGGGAAAGAACTTCAAAAGCATGCTATACTGTTCTGAGAAAAAAATATTCATAGTCAGATAAGTTAAAAAAAAATCTGCAAATTTAGCAGCATAATAGATAAATACAGATACCTCACGAGCTGGGCAATCAGCAGAATGAGCCAATGAGATGTCATTAAACATCATTCAGAATCAATTCTTAATTGCATACTGTATCTTTCCAGAGTATATTTTTCACCAACAAAAGCTGTGTTGCAAAAGGAATATTGCAAGTAATTTCCAATGTTAGAGCACAGTCCACATTACCATCACATAATTTTAGGCATCTAATTTAGTTTAGGAGCACACCTTTCCTTCCTGACTATGCAGATAGCCTTTAACTTTGAGGTTTTAAGTCAGAATACCAGCTGTTACACATAAGGCTTTTGCATGTGCCAAAAGCCACAGGTACACTCAGAGAATGCAAAAATGAAACTGATTTAGGAAAATTGGTTCAAATTTGGATTATACATTTAGGAGCTCTAAGGCTGAGGCTAGGAAGCACACAGACTATGTTCCAAATCACCAATGAGACGCATCCACAGACCATAATATTCAGAAATGTTGAGTCTTACTTGTTAGAAAATAACATACTAGCACACGGAAGTATAGGCATAGATACTGTTATAGAGTTCTTTTAAAATAATTGCTGGTAAAACAGAGTTCCTACTACAAACAATGAATCAAACTGTTAGTCTTTTTTTAATTGTATCTGTTAAGTTAGCAACTATTAATTTCATCACATAGGGGCTACATCCTGTGGAATTTCTCTGACAAAGAGGTACCCCAGAATCTGGAAAATGACGTAAACACATTTTAAACAATCTTATGACAAAGATAGCCAAAGTTAGAAATTCATCAGACCATCACAGAAAGAAAAAAAACAGAGAATAAGAGAGTGCATGAGAGAGGTAGCTTCTTCATCTGTCACACAAAGTGAGAAGAATTATACTATATATATAATATATATGTTCTTAAGACAGAAGGTAGGAGATTAATATTTTTGTTAAAGTGTCTTTTTCTATTAGGGTATTACTATTTCCAACTCCTTCCTTTAAAGAAATCTGTTCTTACAGTAACATAACGTAGAAAAGTTTGAGTTGTAGAATTTATATTATGTTGCATTTTTGTTTGGCATTTAGGAAAACTAGAAGGGATCTTTTTAAAAGTTGGCACATTTTTAAGACAGAATTAAACAAGAAGTTTTCCAAGTACATATTTTCACAAGATAAACAAAAAGTGAAGAAGGATAAAGATCAAAAAGCCACCTGCAGAGGATCTGTTGTAATTAACGAGACTTGAAAATTGCAAAGATATTTTAGGATTATTTTTTTTTCTTTTCATTGTTTTGATTTTTTTTCATTAAGCATGTAATTTCTTTTTTGAGAATGTTCTTTTAATTTTGCTGATGACTTCTTAAGGCCTCAGAAATGCTTAATGCAAGTTGGTTTTTAAGATACTTTCTCTATCAGACTGCCACACTTAGGCATTCACTTCTGAAGATGATATTTCATTAGTCAGACAGCAGCCTCTTTCCCTACAGAAAAAGACTTAACTGTGTATTGTGCAATCTAGGGAAATTTTCAAATATTTTATTTTTTTGTGATTCCTTGTAAATCATAAACTGCCACAAACTTATTTTTGTCCCATTTGGAGAGTCTTATGAAACAGACAAAATAAAAGATACATATTGAAAATAAGGGGAAAGATATGTCAAGATGCTAACTTATACGCTGCAATATATAGCTTTTTCTTCCTTTTTCTACTTATGAAAACATTGGTATAATATAACCAAAATAAGTATTTGCAGGATTATAAGAATTTGTTAATATCAGTTAAACTATTCTTGTACTTTACTTAAAAAGCTTAGATGTTTTTCTGAAGTATTTGTGATTTCTTATTTAGGATATAGTAAATAAAAGGGGGTTTATAGCATCCTTTTAAATTTTTTTTATTTTTAAGTTTTTTTTTGTTTGTTTGTTTTTTTGATACTAATCACTGTGAACTTTCAAATGCCAGTATCTTGTTATTGTACTTTATGAATCACAAATCATGAGTCTGGAAAGGCACACAAGAGATCAACTAGTCAATCAGTCCTCCGAAAGGCAGGATCTGCTCATAGCAACCCTTCAAAAGCATAGACAAAATGTTTATTTAACCTATTTTACAGACTACAGATGACAAGCACTGAACACATTTGCTGGAATGTTTTACCATTTCTTCGATCATATTAGTTCTGACCATTCCTTGCTGCCTTTAGCATAATATATGACACACTGAGAGAACTAATCCTTCCTTTCCTCTCCTCAGTAGCTTTTTATACATTTGTTTGCACATTAATTTCCACCACTTTTATGACTTCCTACATTTTTAGCAGCTTGTTAGAATTCTTTTCTTCTTATGCAGATCTGCCTATATGATAATGCCAGGAACTGAGCTATTACAAATGCACGCTTATAGCTGGCTAGAGTCACCAGCACCCTTGGGGATTCAGCACAGCCAAGTATTACAAGGCATTTAGCAACCTTAATGTATCTGTCTATGACTTTTCCTTGAAGCAGGCTGCCAAAGATTTTCATTTTTTAATTTCCTTTTCTGAGGAGAAGATATATGGCACCATTTGACTGTACCTCTTAAAAAGATTATGACTTAAAGCTGCTCCATGAAAATTACTTGAGCAAAAAATAGCCTGACTAAGCAAAATATTTCAAAAAACAAAACCTGCAAAGACAGCCTGAAGATACCCAAGGTAAGATTGTTCTGTGGGGTTTGGGCTTTTGGGGTTTTGTTGTCACAAATTTCCACTATTGGCCCAAACTTGAGAGCAGGTTCATGAGTCACATGCGATCTGACACTAGCTTTGACTCATCACCTGTTGCTTCCAAAGACAGACTGCTGATATCATCAGTGTTAGTTCTGAGGTATTTCTTTGTTGAAGGAGGATGCTTTCATCCATCTCTGTTTTTGTCAGGCTCTGGGGAGTCTAGGATTTGCAACTAACTGAAGAATTAGATCTAATTACATTTTCTATTTTTGCAATTTGAAGAAATTTGTATTTACAAACTTATGACAGCTTAGAAATACTTTGTATTTGTAAATAAGTTTTAGTTCTGTACAAACTTGAATACACTAGTTCAGGAGTCTCTGAACTTGCACATGAATGTTTAGTACAAAAACAATAGATGTATGCAACTACATATGTCTAGTTTAAGTCTTGGTAGTAATATAAACATTAACAACATAAAAAAGAAACAATATATATACCCTACAAAGTATCTTCAAAAGCATTTTCCATGGATTAGATACATATGGGTGTGGAAGTTATACTACATTCAGAAGGGATCACTTACTCATCAATGCTCGTGATTTGTTATTGATGAAGTTGGAATGCTAATTTCTGCACAGTGGAAAAATGTATGGATTTTCTGGACTGAAAACCTGAGTAACACAGCTTTGAATCTGGGTGTGAATTTATTTACTTACAAAATACATACTCAATGCCTCACAGCCCTGTATGAATCCTGAAATCATGAGTATCTAGTAGACATTTCAGATGGGTTTTGACAATGTGGGAAACTTGCTTTTAAGCTATCCTTTACAATTTTTATTTCCTGGCTTTTGATGAGTATTAATTTAACAGAGATTTTTTTGCTTCTTCTGAAATGTATATGAATGAAAATATGTATGATATTATGGTGGAACAGCTAAATGTTCTCTAATATATTTTTCTCCTTTTAGCCTTTTTAACCCAGAATAAACACTCAGCTTCACCAGTCCCATTAAACATACATTTCTGCTTTTGGTATGAAAGCTATTGACTTACAGATTCATTATCACTAGTAAAATCTTGTTAATGTCAACACAGAAATATGAATAAATTATCAATCAATGGAATTCTTCCCATGGCAGATGAGTCTATCTTTATTCTTCTTAAACATATTTGGGTTTCAATCAAAGGCAACTGAGCAGTGGATGCTGGGTGAGTCCAAAGATCTCAAGTGCTGCAGACAGAGGACCAAGGGCTGATTTGGACATGATGTGGATAACTGAAGAAAACCAGGATCTCAAGCACTTGTGATTGAATTGCCAGCTGTCACAAGCTCCTAAAATTAAGGGAATGCTGATAGTCACTAATGTGATTATATGCCAGAGTCCAGAAATGGAAAGGACTGAGAAATAACCAGATAGATGTCCTCTGAAATTACAATGACATTAAAGATAACAATGGGCTTTGGTAACCCAAATGTAAATGTAAGGTCTTGCAGTTAAATTAATTATAAAAAAAAAAAAATAAAAAAAGACTGCTATTCAATTAAGTTTCAGACAGTGGCACTTTAATACTAGCACGTTCTTTGAAGGATTTCTTTCTCTTTTTGATACATATTTTCAGGTATTTTGCTAAAAAGCTCTCTGGGAGCTCATGTCATGTTAACAGCAAATTAAATAAAGTGAATTGGCAGTACTAAAGCAGACTGTTCTTATTAAATTAATTTTTAAACACCAGAGAAACTTTAAACCAAAAGAAACAGACTAAAAGCTAAGCCTAATCTTAATCCTTAAAAAACTTGTCACTAAAATCGCCACAATATACTTAATTTCCAGTGTCTCCCAACTCATTTACTACGTGCAGTGCTTTTCTTTATGTACTTTGTCACACATATGGGACCGTACATCATTTGAAACTATACCTGTTACTCTAAATGTATTAATAAAATCTTTCAGATTTTCTATTTTGGGATTTGTTATGGTGTTCACCACTGTTGTAATAGTGATGGATACTTCTCTAATCAAGTGAGGCAGTGAAATCTTATCAAGTGATTCATCTTATTTAAGTCACTTATCTTACCCTTCATGTATTCTGTGTCTAAGCTAACTATCCTGGACATATCCAGGACTGAAATGCAGCTATCTAAGATATCTGATCTTTATGAAAGTCTATGATAGTTTACATTCATAACTTAGTCATATAAATTCTGCACATCCTATGCAATGTTTTAGTCTGCTCAGAGCAAGAAGCTAACTAGTAAAAGACAGGTCAAATCCAACACTATTAAAAATGCAATAAGAAGTGCTGACCTCTACAAAAGGCAGGAATCCTTGCACATTTCTCTGGGCATCAAAGCTACTGAGGCAGTAATGGTGCCTAAGAGATTCCAGCAGTTACTGTATTCACCTGGACTGAGATGCATAAGTGTAAAAAATAAAAGGAAAGCATAAGAATTTCTCACTCTACTTCCAGCTTACCAGCCCATGGACAAGAGAAACAGTATGACATGATTTCACACACTTTTTTATGTCTGTCTTTAAATCAACCTCAGACAGTTTTACTGAAGATACCACATTTGCGTGAGCACTCACCTCAACATCCTGGCTCTGTGACTTGTCTTTACCAGCGGTCACTGTTGCAAAGATTTTGAGGCTTATTCTGAAAACATTCACAACACGACTAATCAATTGCATACAGATAAGCTTCTTCCCTCATTTACATGGCAGTGACAGTGCTGCTGTGATTCAGAATTCATCTTGAAATCAGAGTCTCTAGAGTGGACAGCATAATTGACCCTGAAATTGGCAACAAGATGCAAGGTGGGAGAATGTCCCATATATAATGCTACAATCACCAGGTCTGTCCCTTCTGGAATTTTCGCAGATGTGTTCTATTACTTACAGCCTGAAATCCATAGAATTCCAGGTTACTAGTTCTGAAGTACTATATCCAGCACATTAGATTAATTATCCAAAGAAAAGAGGGACATGCCTAAAAGTTCCACCCCTGAGTGATTTTATAAGTGGTCATCATCTTACACCTTTGAGCTGTAGATAAAAGATGGTTCGTACCTGTCATGCTATATAAGAGCAGAATCCTGACTGAGTGAAAAGACTGTGCAGAGAAATGAGTAAAGGAATTTTCAAAAAGTATAAAAGTGGTTATGGACATGTTGCTCAGGGAGAAAATTTCAAATGCATGTGAACTAGCAGTGAAGTAGTCCTTACCCCTTAACTCCCTACCCGTTAAAAAGTGATTTAACTTTGTAGCACAAGCAGCAGATCTTTAAAGGTAAAGATTCTAAGAATATTTAAGTCTCATTTTGCTCGAGTTAGTCTGTGGCACCCAGAGGCACATCAAACACCAGGAATACTTTGTTACACAGCCATGAAAAGGAAAACTGCTGCAGCCA
>JAVHNF010040538.1:2805-14985 GCA_034783455.1 Micropsitta finschii
CAAGTTACCTAGTTGTAACTGAAACACACAATTGAAGTAGCTGTTAAAACATTGCCTTTGGCTCCTTGCAAAACTAAGACCAGGTCCTGATATAGAGAAACCAAATAGTGGTGGTTTTCATTAGCAATTCAGAAGTAATTCCATAATATAAACATGGATGAATATTATACTGTAATTTTTTTGTAGCACATATTTAACTGAAGAAATGAGAAATTTACTTATATCCCTGTTTGCTCTGGATTCTATTTACATGAATTTAGAGAGGTTAAGTAAGCTATCAAAAAACTGCTCCACAATCATTAACATTCAGTTATGAAATGATCTACAAATCTGCAGTCAGGAGAGAACTTTTTCTCCGCTCAGACAGAAATGAAGCACTGCTTTTCGTGGAGCTTTGGGGAGGAGGGCTTGTCTGTTTGTTTTCCTTTTGTATTGAGATATGGGTAAGTACCCCCAAAATTCCTGCAATATTTATGTAATAATGCCTATTTATGAAGAGCTTCTGGAAAATGAAGAACCTTTCCTTCTCTCTCCTTGTAGCTTTCAATCTTTTCTGTAGATCATTATAGGAGAATACATATTGATGTCACCAATACTCTTAATCAAACACCTACTGTTTGTGACTGTGGAAGATTGTCTTCTCTTGACCATTATTACTAAGTTCCTAAACCTGAAAATGAATTGGTAGCAATAATGTTCACCTGGATCAACACTGAAAAAGCTGAATAAAATTGATCAACTGATTCTCATATGCTAAACTAACATTGAAATATCAGTACTCTTGTTGGACAGCTGCCTCTTCCCTCCCCAGAATGTGAAAGAATTTAACAGAGTATGTGAAGAAAGTAGAAAGGTATTCCTGGTACATATTTCATGATTGACAGAAAATTAATGTAAGAGCTGTTTAGACTGATTTACAGTAGCAATAAGGAAAGTGAGATGGTGAGAACAAAAGAGGTGTTAAATACATTTAAAAACAGAAAAGAAAATAGAAATATATGAAAGGAAATGAAGAATGGAAAAGAAGAGAATAAAAATATATGAACAGGAAAAATGATGAAAAGCAGAGTAACAATATAAAAGGTAGAATATGAAGAGCAAGGAGCAATAAGTAATAGGAAGAGATATGTAATGAAATGTGCTGTACAGAGAAATAAAGAGCAAACATAGGATATAAGTCGGAAACACTGCATGTGCCTTATCTTGGAAGTTACTTGGTTACAAGAAAAATGGCAATGTATGTTTCATTTTAAGAAGAGATTTGACTATATCTTCAGATAAACCAAACCAAAATAAAACAAAATAAAATTAAAATAAATAAAATAAAATAAAATAAAAAAAATAAAATAAAATAAAATAAAATAAAATAAAATAAAATAAAATAAAATAAAATAAAATAAAATAAAATAAAATAAAGAGATGGTGCTCTGAGGTAGTCCGAAAACATTACCTGTGCTCTTGCGGTACTTCAGCACTGAAATTCTAATATGATGAGGTCTATCAAATTTAGTCAAACACTTTAACCAGTAGATAAGGGAAATGAAATAAAATATTTTGGAGCCTCTCTTCTTATCTGTTCTTAACTTTTAGACCAAGACTAGGGCACAGTCTTAGACTTCCATGGAGTATGTTTTGCAATGTAGAAGAAACCGTAAAAGAGAGAAAATTGAGATATTAATATCAAGTGGATAGATTAAGAAGTTAGGTCAATTTCCACCTGATAAATTTGAGATTAACAAAAAAAAAAAAAGGCAGTCCAGAGAAAAATTGGTGCCGATGGGTTATTTGGTGACATAATGCAGGATCTAAAGTAGAAAGGCATGAAGCTGAGAAGGGACTAATCTTCAAAGGCATTTACAAACATCTTTGCACAGATGTTGATTACTATATGAAATGGACCACCAAAGACAGCAGCAATAGCTGTAACCACAAACTCACTCCAGAACAGTTACACAAGCACTTAGGAGAAAAAGGCTATTACAGGGTACGAAGTTTAGACAGCTCTGTTGTTGTCAGAATATATGATGTGCCACCAAACATGTCTTTAATGCTCTGTGGACAGGCTCATAGCCATTATCCTGCTGTCAGTTTCACACATATTTTGCACACACATATTCAGAAAATACATGAGAAAGTTAGATAGTCCTTGGAAAATAAGGTATACTGAAAGCATTATGGAGAAGGGCATCTTACAGGAAAATTCACAGTGCATGAGGGACAATCAGAAAAAAAATATTTCATAGTCTGCCTAAAACATGAGTCTCATCCTTCCCTCGACCACCCAAATAAAAATCAATTAATCAACAGAATTGGTATATTTCTTCCTCATCCTCATATCAGTACAGGACATAGATTATATAGGTTGAACAGGGTTTTTTTTTAATTAATCCTATATTCACCATTTTTATTAAATACAAAGAGTGCGTGTGTGTGTTTGTATGGTTGTCTATAGCAGAATTTATTGTGAGTGCATATATAAGGGTACATGGAACATATTTGCCTTTCAAAAATTCAATTCTATAAAATAATTTAAGTATATCTATGAGATTTAATTTTGCAGTTGCCTGTTGTCATCTAAAGTCTGTTAGACAAAAAAATTAAACTGTTGATACTTGTGTCATCCTGGGAGAAGGAAGTCAAGCTGCTACCTCCAAAAGTATGCACATCTTCTAGCCTCAGCCCACAGACTAAAGGGCAGAAGACAAACATCTGCAGCAAAGAAAGCAAATGGAAAAGTCTTGGAAAGAGATGGAAAATTGTCAGGGACAAAGAAGCCTGGAGAGAAAAGGGAACTCAGCGAATTGGCTAATTCAGTGTGCTTAGAAACATCCCAAAGACCGAAATGTAAAAACGTGGTATCTTAATTCTTCAGAGCAGTGTATTTGTCCCCATTTATTATCATTATTGTTTGTTTCATAATAGAGGCAAACAAGCATCAAGAGTGTTTAGTAGAATGTACTGCATGAATGAGAAGGGAGTTTCTTCTGTTGTGAAATAAGAGTCACAATAATCTGTGCAAGCAGAGATCACCAAGGAGAAGGAAATGCATGGTATTAAAGTAACCAACCACATTAGCACAGGAGAGCAGCTAGAATCAGTGTTAAATTATTTCACCCTGGTGTAAAGAGTTTTTCATGTAATAAATATTATGTAATTATTATATGCCCATAGATATTGTTATATTTTTTTCAATTCTTCACCTTAAACCAGTTTCTACAGTCTAAATAGAAACAGGAGCTCTTTTCATAGCACGCAAGTAATCTGTGTGTTAGGTGCAAGGGAAGCTGGCAAACTATTAAGGAAACAATAGGATAACAAGGAGAAATAAAAGTAATAGCAAGACGTCTTTTGTGAAGAACATTCTGAAATACCATTGCTGCCACTTGATCTTTGGAACAAGGAACTGCAGTGCAATGATTTTCCTTTTTTGCATGCCAGCTCCACCTGTAATGACTTGAATGTCTGTATTTTATGGAGACAAATATCCTCACTGTATATTAATCTCTTTTACTACTATCTGTTTCCTGTAACCTCTGCCTATTTGTTCTTAGATTCTGAATATCTTCTAGTAGTCCAGATCTTTCAGTGAATTTTGGCAGGTGTCTGAGAAGAACAATTACTATTGAAATGAAATGCTTTTCTGCTTCTTACTCTACTTTTGTGGGAACTGAAAGATGAAAATATTTCTGGTTTAATGGTAGCAATTCTTATGAAGTCAAGAGTGAAAATAAAGAGGTGAGGGAGAATATATTTGTCATGCTTAAAGCAAATGTTTTCATAGAACTACTCATACTGATGAGCGTGTCCTTTCCTGGCTAGTTACAGCTAAAAGTTTTTACTTCCAATGTGTATCTAATCTGCATGAATTTTCCTTTCCTCTATCTATTGACTGGGTTTGTGAGGCACTGTCATAGTCTCTAAAAATCCTCTCAGGTTTAAACCAATTTAAATATTTTTTTTTCATTTCCCTTTTCACCAGAGCTTCAAGGTTTTTAGTAAATACATTAAGCCATGGCCTAATGTCACTTCTGGAGGGCTTTAACTGTTACACAGGTTTGAAGATGACAGTTTGGTTTTCTGTAAAAAAAAAAATAAAAACTTCATTTTAATAATAACAGTATTTTAATTTATGATCATTGTGAAACAGCACTTGCTGAAATCAAGCAAATGTCCTTATTGCACACACCCAATTGCACACAATCAATGGAAATGAAATCTAAAGTAACAATATTTATTACTTTTTTGATACTATAGCAGTTTTTATCAGTTTCTAGATCAGTTTATATTTTAAGGTCTATATTTCTGAAAATCTAATGCATTAATAATTAATGGCTCATGTGAAAAAAGCTTTGTGTGGCTTAACGTAACTCAGCTGGATGTTTTCTGTCTTCTGCTGGTGCATAGCTCTCTGTTACAGTGAAAAAAAATAACAAAACTTTGGTGCAAAAGTATAGTTTTTACAATGTATTCTGTGCAGTCATTGTAGTTCTTGAAGTGTTAAGAAACAGAGTATTCAGGACTATGTAACAGATGGAAAAGTAGAAGATTAGGGATGAGACTGCCTAAAGGTACAATCCTGTTGAACAACTGTGGATAGAAGCATTCTTCGTGTGTCATTTTCAGGCATTAATATTTCTCAATCTCTGTTGTCCTGCACCAATGAACAAACTCTTTTAGCTTAATATAAAATTGCACAAAATAAAGGGAAACACTTAAGTTTAAGGGATATTTGATCCACATCTGTTTAGACTATGGCAGGGAGCAACATGAGAAAGAAGAAACCAACCAGTGACTCAGAATCTAGGGAAATGCAAGAAACAGTGAAAAATAATAGAGAAAGACTAATATAAATGAATAACATAACAAAGGAGAAAAACTAAATGGTAATGTTATTCTGGGTTAGAAAATTCATCTAGTTCATCCATCTAGTCAGAAGAACAATCATATCTTTAAGGGCAAATCCAAGTTTTCAGGGCCCAGTCCCAAAATACCCAGTCTGTACAAGATTTAGACTATTTGTTAATGTAATATATTTAAAAGGCAAATGACAATAACAAACACTAATGTCCACTGTGCTGGGTTGACAGCCAGCAACTACACTGCTATCCAGTCTCTTGCTCACTCCCCCACGGGGTGATGGGGAAGAGAATCCGAAGAGCAAGTATCAAAACTAGTGGGTCAAGATAAAGACAGATTAATAGGTGAAGCAAAGCTGTGAATGCATGAAAAGCAAATAAAACAACTCATTCACTGCTTCCCATCAGTGGGCAGATGTCCAGCCACCTCCTGGAAAGCATGGCTTCAGCATACATCATGGTTATTTGGGAAGAGAAACCCCATAACCACAAATATCCTCACCCGTTCTCCTTCTTTCCCCCAGCTTTTATTGCTGAGCACAACACCATATAGTACAGACAATTCCTTTAGTGGGAAGAAGAATTAAAAAAACAACCAAGAATTAAAAGCCCAGCAACATGCAGACACTGATCAGCAATAGCTGAAACATGGATATATTAGGAATGCAGTTTTAGTCACAATCCAAAGCACAATATCATTAGGGCTGCTATAAGGAAAAATAGCTCCATCCCAGCCAGACCTGAAATACATCTATAGATGAGGCATAGGCCAGATGCCAATTTTCTTGTGCCTGACAAACAACCAGCACCTTCCTCCATGAAGTGACCAAAGACAATGAAAGAATTGTGGGCAATTTATGCATTCACTTTTGCAATGATTCAGACATAGCAGATGTTCTAACTGCTTATCCTGTTAGGGGTTGTTTAAATACCAGAGTTTACAAAACAGCAGCATGATGCTGGTTCAGAATAGTTAGCAGCTGCTTAAGAGATATGATTTTATAATAATGCAAGATCCTTGCAAAAGCCCAGAAAAAAGTATGTTCAGTGGATATGATCTGAATCTATAAGGTTGAGCTGGAAGTGAAATATAACACTTCATTACAGAATATAAAAATACAATGAAAACCCAAAGAAAACAGACTAATGTCCTATTTAGTGCCACTGTGAACTATTGCCATCTGTAGTTTCATTAAATCTGCTGATGCAGTATCGGAGCTAAAGCTATGAAAGAGGAAACATGTCTCTGAGTAATGAAATGCTATTTATAAGTATGGTCTCATTTTGTAAGGAAGATGTGGGGAAAAGATGAATAGTTTAACTGTGACTCATAGCCAAAGAGATCATGGCTGGAATTACAGGCAATTATAATTTCTGATAAACTCACCTCTGAGTTTGGATGAAGTGTCAAGGATTCTTGATTAGCAATCTGCCACCTTTTTAATGCTGTGGAGGGCACAGGAAGTAAGGAGGGCAGTCAAATCAACTTTCATTAATCTTGTATGCTTAAACTTAACAGCTTTTATATAAATAGAATATTAAGATAAATTACTAAGAGTCTTTGCTCTGCCAGAAAAACAGTCTCAACCTCTTTTGTTAACATACGGTTTTGACAGTTTTAATCCGTATTAACCGTTTGTGCTATATCGTAAGTTTAAGTCCCTCAAGCAGATGGCACTTCAAATATTCATATTTGTAATAGACTTTTCCCCCACTTAAGAGAAAGCTAATGTGAGATAAATTTTAAGCACTAAAGCAACATTTGAAAATTTCCTTCAGCTGGTGAGTTAACTGTGGAGGACTCCTCAGTCACATTACCTGCATCCTTGTGGAAGCAGCAAAAAACTCTTTAGGTCAGTTTTTATGGCATATTATTTCCTCATCAGCTGTGTTCCCATTAAGACAGACACATCCAGCTGCACAAATCACGGTCTCCCTCAGATACAATTAAATTTAGACAAAAAAAAAAAAAAAAAGGAAGACACTGTAATTCAAAATATCTTTCTCAATTGGGTTAAGGGCCTTAGAAAATAGCCAGACATCAGACTGAAAAGTTGGTTTTAACTTATTTTTATAGCATTGTAAATGCTTACAGCTCATAAGGAGAAGTAGCAGAAAATATTTTAGATACAGCAACACTGAATTCTAACCTGAATCTAAAGATAATTTGCATCTGTAAATACTCCTAAAAGAAGTGTGAATCACTTCTGAGGGTAAAGTTTTCATATATATCCCGTAATACTCTACGTGTTGGTTTCTTATGGACCCCAAAACTGAGGTTTTGGGACTCTTATGGTTATATTTTTGCCTTGCAAAATTAGTTTGTGAGATGTAATGATATGAGTAAATCTTTCAGTGCTAAAGTAAATGATGCAAGAATTTGAAATGAGGTATCTGGTTTGAAACAGGACAGGTGAACCAAGGCAAATAGTGTCTGGTTCCACTGGCATTTTCTGTTAGAGCTTAAAAGTGATGATGAATAAAGACTTTTGCATTAGAAATATTGAAACTCTATGGTTTTCAATTATGAAAGGTGTTAAAAGATAGAAAGGACCAGGAGCCTGTGCCATAGGGAACATTAAGGTATAGATAATTCTCATACAGAATCTCATTGCTCCAGGTGGAACTGATTTACAAGAGGCAGGAACTAATCAAGCACAGGGAATATTGATAAAAGATATTTTTGGGGGGAGAATTTTTAACAAATACATTAAAAATTAATTTTAAAAATTGTATTCAAAAATGTCTATGATGGAGAAGAAAATTACCCCACATAACACAGCTATTTGTGGAAGTTCACCAGAGAGATGGGCTAAAGAGGAGGAAAGGAGGTCTTTGATTTTATCTAAATCTTTGTGATAATCTGTTCACAGGGCAAAACTCTGCCCATAGAAACATCTCTGTCAGTCTGCAAGTTTTGATAAAAAATCCATTAGATTAATTCTGTAATTCTTAGTGTTAGCCCAGAGCTACTGGTCACAGTAAATGCCATTAATTCCTATCATCTAGTAACATAGAAAAGAAGGATAGGTATGCCATATTGATCTTCCTTATGCTAACTTTTGCCACTTACGTGCTTAACCACAAAGAACATCCGTAACTGCTTCTGATTTATAACATAAAAAGCTCTAAAGTAGATTTATGTGTTAGAGAACAGACTAATTAGTGTCCTTTTAGAATCTGAAGCACAAAACTATTTTTTAGCCGAGAAAGCATACTTCTGTATCTAGTATTGTTTATTTACATAATGTAACTCACTCTCCTATCAGACCATTAAAGTGCATGCAACTAATAATCTAGACTCAAGTAAGTCTGAATTGCTTTATCTGAAAAAGTAACTAATCACAAATTTAAAAGGTATTTGACCAAATTTGAAATTAAATCATTGTATTTAAAGGCCAGATTCTTAGCAAGCACAAATGTAGGTATGAAAACTTACACAAGATGACAAACAGACTCTTACTGGCAAGCTTTCACAACTGACATTAGAAATACTTGATTTTTCTTTTTTTCCTTTACTACAGTGCAATTATTTTAAGCAGTTGCAGTTATTTCCACAGTATTATACTTATTAAAAATATCAAAAACAATCACTCATTAATCACCTTTCTTGCTAACATAATAAGGAGCTACAGTACAATATGTTTAAGCACAGAAAAATTAATTTAATCAACCATTATGAATTTTATTCATTGAATGGTACTGGATCTGTCAGCCTTATCATGTGTGTTTTTTCATTGTAATTTTCCTGGTTATTTTAATGTATATGTTCTTCTAGTGTGTGTACTAGATATCAAATGCACTAGTTATTCCTAACAGTAATAGTCATGCCACATGCCATTTGGAAGGTCATTTTTTCCCCTGTGTCTTGCAGAAATCTTCAGATTTCCTTAAGCAGCAAAAAATCAGCCTATTTTAATCATTCTCATCTTCAGTAACTTCTACTAGCTCAAAGTAATTGTTATTTATGATCATCAGTAGCATGTGATATAACAGGCCTACAAGTTGTCAGGGACAGCTCAAGTTCAGCATTACCATTTTCTCTGGTGTGAGAAAATTCTGAAAGCCAACACTATATCAAGTGTGACCACTGTAAAATAACTGGGAATTCTTGCATACTGCTTTTCCCCTAAGTCATTTACAGAACTTTACAACTCTCAGCAGGTTAACATTTTACCTATTTCATTTTTAAGGCCTCTTGGAAATTTGCAGTTTCCTCTCAAACTGACTTTGGCTGATCATGCATACCCTGGGGAAGACAAAGCTAAAATTTATATTTCTTTTAACTGTCCTGGTTTTTACTGCAACTATCAAACTTTGTACTTTTCAGAATTTAAACACCCTGTGCAATGATCACTCAGGACAAATATTTTCTTAGAAGTAAGCACAGTGTATTTTCATCAGTTGGGTAGATTTTTCTAAGCAGCAGTCATGCTCTGCTGTTTCAGATTCAAAATCTGTTATCTTTTATTGCTTAGGCCAAAAAAAATAGCAGTTGTTTATGTCCTATATGATTCCATTAGGTTTGAGTTTAGTATATATTTCAGATGTGTTTCTCTTCTTGTTTGTCATCACAGTTTGCAAAATTTAATTCTCCATCTTGACTGATAAAGTTTCATTGCACTTTGGGGTTTTGGTTTTTTTTACAATGTATGTACACATAAGATGGTCAGATTTATCTTAGTTGACCAGATTAAATGAAAGCGTTTTTAAAATGTTTTATCCAACAAGAGCATATTATATATTATGACAGGATATCATATAAATTAAGTTATGGAAGTATATAATGTTGCATTTTGTCTAATGGTAGAGTATAATTAAGCTATAAATACATGTTTAGATTATATTAAGTGGCATATTTTCCAGTTGATGCACAGGAAATTAGCTGTAAAAGTCCTATTAGTGTTAAGTGGAAGCTGTATTACTAAATCTGTTTGCATCACTCTAAGGGTTTACCACTTAAGTTAGAAGTAGTCAGGAAATTCAGTGAGAGGGAAATTGTATCTGTCTCTGCATATAGATGTCAAGAGTTTAAAAGCCTCAATATATGACAATATTCATGACATTCAAGAATAATTTTTAACATCTGTTACATATATATTACTCTGTCAGATATAACAGCCTATCAATTTAAAGTAACAGGTAGACTGCAGACTGAAGCAACATACTACCAACCACATAACAATAATCCTAGAACTAACAGTTTGGGGACCCAAATCTGCTTGTTATCACCATTTCTTTTTCAAGACAGATTTATGCAATAAGACAAGGTGAATACATAACTTTTTGTTTGCCTGTTGCCCTGTCAGACATTGTCATAAATTTCACAAAAATAACATAGGAGCAGAAGATAGATCATGTAATTGCCCAAAGCAGAACCAAATCACAGTTCACAGTTCACAGAGAGCAGAACTGAATCACAGTTCACAGAGAGCTTGCACAAGTCTGATAAAGCAATTGTGCCTTTCATCTAAACCACTGCAAAATCTTCACCTCCAAGTCTGCAGGCAAGTGTCAGCATTCAGTGCAGGAATCAAATTTTAGGAACTCTTGTAATTGTTACTCAGAATAGTCTACACATTTTACACTTCATAGCAAATCTGAGAACCACATCTATATGGTCGTGTAAAGCGCAACATGCACAGACAAAACGGACAGCTGTCAAACTAGTGGCACTGTAGTCACAGCTACATTGAACTCTGTAGGCACACATTTACTTTGCCTCTTTGACTACAGTATTGTGTGTTTTTCTAGGGGAATATTTTATCAAAATAATTGTCATATTTCCATTACAGAAAAACCAGGACAAAGAGTTTTGATATAGAGCCTGTCATCTTGGTGATTTACTTAAAACAGCAGATCCAGGTATTTTTAAATATTTTTATAAAGGCTTTAAAGATTTAATAAGAATTTCCTGTTGGAAAATGCTGAATTACTAAAAGTCTTTACAAAAAAGACCAGTTTAAGTGTAGTTTTATCAAATATATTTCTAGAAGTCTTAGACACTTGAACTATTTAAAATTAACATTTTCAAACTAAAAAAACCAACAAAATAATAATCCTGTTTTCTAATTCCAAACCAATTTTTTGAATCACTGTGCCTACATTGCAAAATCAAGGAAAGACTATTTGTCCACAATTTTTACACCTGAGAAATCACAGTTCAGGTGCAAATCGCAGATGCAAAACTTGTTTATTGCTTGTCATGAACCCACAGTCATATCTTTCCTCCAATCACAGTGTCAACAGCAGTGAGTTACAGCACTCTCTCTTGACATCTATGAGCTTTCCAGGTTTTATTTCCAGGCTTTTCTTAATACTCTTTTATTTTTTTCTCTAGACATTACAGGGAGTTTCACAAGAGTACATCCATTCTTTTTCAACTAGTTTTACTTTTCTTTCTACGTGTATCCATGCGTTTGCATCAGTTGATTCAGTTCAGTGAAAGGATACCCATTTACTTTAACAGATATTAAATCACATCCTAAATCTAAGGGAGTCTACTAATGATGTAGGAACAGTTACAATGAAAAGATACTGAGTCTCAGGCTAATTTGTTTCTCTAGTATTCCAATATGCTATAAGTGGTCAATTACTTGATTCGTTAGCTTTATGTGATATCAAAGAGCACATCTGTTGGTTCCATCATACCATGGAAAGAACCTTTATTCACCAGTTTTGCCACAGCTACACTAAATTCTTCAAAATTGTCAGCGCATGGAGCAGACTATCCACATAAATAGAATCAATGTTTTCAGCCACATCAAGACTGATATCAATAATTATACATACTGAAAAAAAAACCCACATCCACCAAAGATTTTCTTTTTCTGCTAGGAAAATTTTAACACCCTTCCAAACCAGCTGTGCATATTTGCATTGCCAAATGGCATGCCCAGAAAATTATTATGACAGAAAAATCCTTTATATGCTTCTGTTGTACAAAACATGTAAAGATTTCATTTGTTAAGGAGGTTAAAGATTATATCCCAAAGGAAAATATTATTTCAGTGCTAGCTGTGGAGTGCACTTCAGTAAAAAGACAAATTATTAGTGAGACAAGAAGATGCTGAGAGAAAGGCCTGCCATTTCTTTCATCTTGGCCCTGAACGCCAAGGAAATATCCCTAAAATCTATCATATAAGAAAAGAAGGATGAAGTAAAAGGACAGCTGGGCTAAAGACAAACTGGACTGAGTTTGTTTTTCAAGTATGTGTGCATAGCTGTGGACTCTGTCCAAAGGGAGAGCTGTTTATGGCACTACATGTGATCAAAAGTGGGCTGTCAGTCATGACACCACAGCTGAGGTCTCATGCAGACAGCC
>JAVHNF010040540.1:0-21845 GCA_034783455.1 Micropsitta finschii
TGTGCGGAGCAGAGCTTTAGCAGTGCCTTTTCAGATATGCAGATCAAAGCAGGAGGTCACTGCGGTCAGCGAGCAGCTTTGGTGGGCAGCTGGTGTCCAGCCAGGGTCAACCAACCCACCACAAATCTTTTGACACCTTCAGGAAAATAATTTTTAAACATACTTTGTTAATAAAGTTTGCTTTTGGCAACTGTTGCTTTCTCTGCTTGTTATAAGTGCCTTTAAAATGTTTCCATTAATTAAGGCTGCCTTTATGGGCTACATCCATTTAGTGAAATTACAGAAAGAAGTGCTGCCGACACATCTGCCATTGACTTCTGTTTGCCTGAACATTTTATACCCCTGTGAATATCACAGTGGGAAGGGAAAGCCTGTGGAAGAGAATGATCGAAAGAGGTGAATTCTGTCCAGCAAAACATGGAGGTCAGGAGAGACTCGGCTGATTACATACTCATGTTTTCCAGGATTGCTCAGGGACAGTGGAAAGTTGGTTGCACTCTAGTTACAACAGAACAGCCCCCTTAAAAAATAATAACTGAAATGCTCAGAGAATAAAAATGCATAAAATGTGAGTTTGAAGATATGAGATTGTGTTTTGGGGGAGCAGGCAACAGGGAGGTTGGTCTGAGCATCTCAGTATTAACTTACGGAGGATTTTATACACTCTCAGCTGAAAGCATTACTAGCCAGATTATAATTATAATTACCTTGGCTTCATCTCAGTGTTTATCTGCCATGACACCCACCCAGCCACCTGCCTGCTATTAATTCATTCAACACTAACTTCATCTTTTTTCCTTTTATCTTGTTTTTTTCCTGTTATCCTTTAAAAAACGTGTCCATTATTAGAAACAAACTAACACAATATTTGTTTGTCCGTGACATCATGTGTTCCTTTGTTTAAAATGAAAAAGAAAAAGAAACAACCCAGAATTCTTGCTATAATAAAAATAACCTGTTTGTATTTTATAGCGAAAACTGGAAAGATCTGGCATTTGACTTTAAAACTCCGAGCACCTGATAATCTTCTTTAAATGACATCTTTTTTTTTTTCATCCCTAACACTGCCAGATATTCAAATAAGAGGAAATTCATGACAAGGGGCAATAAGCATGATACACAGTGGCTTGTAAGACTCAGCTGAGGGTGCAGTTCTGTACTGAGTCCTAGATATTTGTTGCCGTTTGCTGCTCTGGGGGTGCTGAAGTTTGTGGTTTGCCCTGACAGAACACTGAATGTTCAACTCTCCTGCAAAATGATATTAAAAAAACTGGCAAAACAGGCAAGACTTGAAATTCCCACAATGCTTAAAGCCTTGGGAAGACTTAGCTCTGCATTCTGCTATGCTATTTATAGGACAGAAAGCACTTCTTCCCAGTATGACTGAGACCATGAACTGGTGCTGTTGTGTGGATGTCCTTTTGGATGTTCAGTGAGTGGTAGATTGAAGAACAAACTGTAATGTGTCAGAGAGAGCTAATTATAATAATGGCCCTGGGTCAGGTAAATGCTTCAGTATTTATGTGACCCAGCTACTGTTTATTATATTCCCTATGTCAACACATTTTTACAGAGTGAAAATTAGCAACTAATTAATTTAATTTCAGGATTTAATGCCCATGTAAAGGAAAATAAGCAAGGTTTATATTGAATGGTGATGTTTCTTGAAGGCAGCATTATAAACACGGAAGCAAAGGATCTTTAAAAGCAGCTTTGAGTTGAATGGTGTATAGGTCTGATCCCTCAACCATTCATCAAACCTCAGTTCATCAAACTACACTTAAGTATCTGGTCAGATCTTGTTCAAATCAAAAGCATGTGTTTAAAAGGTTTCTGCACAGGGGTCTTAGACCCTGCCCAAGCAACATTTCTGACTTTGTCAAGCCTGCTTGCTTGGGGAAATGCATCAGGGTGAAGGCCTAATTGCCTGTATTCCTCTCTCTACTGTTGATGCTCCTTTTTTCAATGACATTTCTGCTCTCTGTCAGTTAAAGCTTGGAAATGTCAGAATGTAAGACATGTTATGCAGACCTCTGTACAGATTTCGGGGGCACAGTTCAAGCAAGCAAATGAATGAAGGGGAACTCTGAGGGAGTATTCTCATTGCTTTCAGGTCCCCAAAGTATGCAAGCTTCTGTTTATTGTTGGCTCTTGACCTGTTTCAGCTAATGCAGTCTTCCTTTAGTATAACTCACAAAAACACAGTGTATGAATATACGTACTCCCTGTGTATATGGAGACAATAATTCTTTGCACTTTTGTGGTCTCTTTAATCTGAAGACTTTAAATACTTTGGGACTTTGGGACCTACTGGGGCTGGAGGTTTTCCCATCTTTACTACTTTCTACCTTTTTATTTTTATATTGCCTTCCCCATCTCTCCTCCCCTCTATCCTTCTATTTTTAAAGAAGGCAATTAGTACTGGAGAAGCTAAAGCACACTTTTCCCAGGTCCTGGATGATTTCTTTGCTTTCACTTCAAGCTCTGCTGGTGGATGAAACCACCTTTTCCCCTGAATGCCAGGAGATCCCTAGTGTGCCCCAGCTGGCTCCCCATTCTGAATGAGTGTTGGTTTAAACGGGTGAAGGTTCCTGCAGGCTTTGTGACTCAGTGCTGGTGTGGGTTTGAACAGAGAAGGGACAGGGTGTGACTCGGCAGGCATGCCTAGATATGTTTTATTGACACAAGGTTTGGCCGTGAGCTGCTATGAAGCTGCTTCAACACAAGCCCATTAAACTGCCCTGGGCCATAGGGCTCAGGGCTTTGGTAGCTGCTCCTCAGTCAGCTCTGTGTCCATCCATGTGTCTTTACTCTTGGTGCTGAGTCTGTTGTGTTCTGTGTGCACACACAGACACAAAGGTGCGTGCTGTGGTCATGCACAGGAGATACGTGCTCAGAGACACTCCTGAGCGTGGGACTGGCTGCAGCAGTGCAGAGGAGCAAAATCTCATTCTGGAGATGATCCAGCTCAGAAACTGTTGGGCACTCACCTACCTACATATATATACCTACAGCTTATACAGAAAATATCTTCATGTCCTGCCTCTGCTTTATTTAACAACAAACTTATAAGGGGCTTTAAGCAGTTACAGTCCACAGTTGTACTGGACTGCTGGGGTGCGTGCTTTGTACCTCTTCTTTAATTACTCAGGAGAGATTCAGCTATCCCCTTCGTAGATCACTGCTGTGGATTTCCTGACCTTCATTTGACTGAGAAAATGGAGCCCTCTGCCAGACAGAATGAAGGATATTGCAAATGTTACTGTATACTTAATACTTCTGTGCAGAATTGTAACAAAATCCAAACAACACATTTCCCACATAAGGAAAACCCAGGCAGACTGTTACCCCAGTTAATGTTTGGCTCAGATGGAAACATCTGACTAGATTTAGGTGTGTCATGGGACTCTTAGTAACCCTAAGGTGTTTACTTTTTATGGCTCAAAGTCATGTACTACTGGAAGATTGTTACCTGTGGAATAAAACTGGGGCAATGGTTCACTATTGACATAATGAACAGTTCATCTGTGCTGCTCACTTCCTGCAGCACCCACCAGTGGGTAGGTTCCACTAAAATGCTCTGGCATGGAGACGTGCATGGATAGAGCTATGTCAATCACAGCTGGAAGCATTTCACTTTGCGGATAATAAAGCTCTGGGGACTTTGTCTTCACTGGAATGCCTGTGGAAATTGCTAGTTGTTGCAATGCCAGCACAGATGGAGCTAATTCCCCAGGTTGGTGTTAACGCTTGCTTTAGGAGAGAATGGAGATGTAGTGGGAAAAACAGTAGTGGCTCAGGAGAACCTGGAGTTGTTGGCACTGTGGCAGCACAAGGTGGGGGGCTGAGAGGAGGATTTCAGCAATGTAGACCCCAGTGATGAAACTGGCTCCATGAGAATGTGAGGAAACTGCAGTTATTGCAGTCAGCTGTGAATTCCCTGGAGGAAGCAGAATAACCCAGCCTGAGCAGACACTTGCACAACAGAAAACACGTGCACTAGGTTATAGGAGCACGTAGCAAAGGTGTAGTGGAGCTGAGGTCACTGAGTCTGTGTCACCATGTGGCAGTGCCCAGCACAGTCAGGGTGAAAATGCTCCTCTGTTCAAGCACATGTTTGAGGGGCACAGCCTCTTGGACCTTGCCTTCAGCAGATGAAGGACTGCTTGGCATGAAGGCTGGGATGAGCTGCTCCTTGGAGACATCTTGCTGCGGCCCAGACAGCACCCATCAGTACCTTAGATGGATACATGGCCATAATGCTCTGGGTCAAGAAGTCTTGTGTTGAGGCCATTGAAAGGAAAGAGGCCTTAAAAAATCATATTTGAGGGACTGAAGTAGCTTCTATGAAAGCAGTCTCAGACCTTGATGAGAAGGGGTCAAGACTAAACACTGGGACTAAGTCTGTGCTGTGCCTTCAGGATATGGCAGCCACCTGAATGCTGCTGTGCATGCCAGAGTTACTGCAGCTCTGGGAAGATCCGTCTCCTTTTCCTCCAGGAGAGGAAACCTGCCCAAGGTTTTATGTTGAGGAATGGCTGAGTGATCAGGGGCATGGCTCATTGGAAGCAATCTGCCTGCTAGCCGGACTAGGCTGCAGTAGGCCATAGCTGATAAATACAAGTCATGCTGACACTGAAGTATGTGAAGGAATGCAGTGACCTTGGGAGTCGGGAAAGCACCGATGAGGGAGTAGAAGGTTGAGAAGGGAGGAGGAACCCTGGATAAGTGTATAAAAGGGGTGTCTTGTTCAATAAAGTTGGATCACTTTATCAATCACATTGGTTGCACTCGTGGTCCCTCTTAGCTGCTGAAGCATGGAATGTGGGTAACTTTCTCTTTGCTTCCAAGGCAGGCATTGTGGAGCTTGGATTTTCTGAACTGCCTGCCCCTTGGTTTAAAACACCCCCCTGCATTCCTGGATTTGAACTCCAAATGACACAATTTATTGTAGCATTCAGCTGTTTTCCTGGTGTCCCATTGGAACAGTCTGCACTGATACAGGATTTGTTTATCACTGACATCTTTGGCTCCCCTCTGGCTAAATGTGTCAGCCTGAGCCTAAAACCAGCTGTGAAAGGCAAGATAGCTTGTGAAATAGCGAAGATAGTCAGGAAAACCTGCAAAGCCTTGTGTCATCCTTAATGTGAATTGCAAGTACAGGGCTGTTCTGCTCCCCAGAGGTGAGAGCACATTGGCAGCCAGCGAAATGCTGTTTCGAAGCCTCAGTAACATGTCCTGACTTAAAAACATCTGCACATTGAGCTGGTCTTTAAGGTCCCTTCCAACCCAAACCATTCTATAAGATGATGTTTTAGCAGATATAAACACACTAAAAAAAAGAACCAAAGCAAAACAATCTGCTTTGAAGTAGTGCAATTTCAAGGCTAAAATGGTCACAGCAGATACTGTTGTCTTCTATCTAAATGAAAGCTTCCGTAAGAATCTTAGCCATAACACTGTACCGAGAAACACAGAGCGAAGGGAGGAAAACACATTAATCTCAGCGTGCTTCGTACAAACACATAATAAAGAACACGAACAAAGGTCTGGACTTGGTTATGTCTACGCACCTTGTGTATTAAAACATACGCGGTCTTTCTGAGTAACACTGCATCATGAAATAAACCTTTTAAAGATGCAGCTTCTCTTGGGGGCCCTTCCCTTTGCCCTGGTGGTGCCTGAAGACCTGGGGATGGGGCAGAGCCATTAAGGCCATGTGCTTGTCAGTCGTTAATTTAAATTAAGCACAGGTCTGGGGAAACGAATTAACTTCAATAGCGCAGAGCTGGGTACGGGCCCGACACGCTCCATCTGCCGATCAGCTGCGGGGGATCCCCGCGGGGCTGAGTTTGCTTTGTTCGGTGTCTCCCCGCTCCCGGGGACGCTCTTTCAGACCAGAGCAGCTCGGGCTTGTGGTTAACTCTTTCACCCCTGTGAATCCGCGAGCAGCAGCTGGCGCAGCCTTCCCCCTACCCCTACCTTTTGTCGTGTTAATTCCCGATCTGGGTAGGGGGGAGCCGGCCGGCGGGGGCGCTGCCCGGAGGCCCTGGGGCGATGACTCCAACCGGAACCGATACCGGAGCTCTTTGTCCTCCGCTGAGGAGATTCAAACGGCGGCCCCGCCCGCCCACTCTGCCCTGGCCCCGCCCAGCAACAGGCGGGACCCCGCTGGGATTGGCGGAGGGAGCAGGCAGGGCTCTGCTATTGGCTGAGGGAGGCGGTCCGGGACGCGGGGGAGGAGGGTGAGGGTGTTATACGGCCTAGGGAAGCGGCCGCCATTTTGTGTAGGAGAGAGAGGGGTAACGGTGGGTCCTAGCGGAGCGGTCTGGGCTGTGCTTTGCTGAGGGGTGCCGGAGAGTGGCGGCGGAGAAGCTGCGGGGCCGGTTTCTACAGCAACGCGAGTGTGTCTGTGCGTGTGGGCGAACGGAGCAGACAGAAGTCGGTAAGGGAGGAGCGGTGAGGGCCGGGCGTTGTCGCCGCCATGTTGTGCTCGCTGAGCGGCCCCATTGTTGGGGAAGCGGGGCCGGGGATCCGGCTCCCCACGGGACCGGGCGGGACGAGGGCCTGGGGGCCGAAGGGGGTAGACGAAAGGAGGAAATCTGGAGACGAACAGATAAGAGCGGGGAGGGCCGATCCGGTGCGGTAACGTTACCGCGGGCCTTGGCTTGAGTAGCAACAAGGCGAAGGGTTTCGGAGAGCCGGGGTGCGGTGGCTGAAGTGACAGCGGTTGGAAGAAGCGGAAACATCGGGGTGGCTTAAGTTTTCCAAAGAGAAAGCGAGGATGAGCCCTGGGCTGACCACGAAATCAGTGTAAGAGCTGCTGAGGAATTACTGTGCTAGGGAAGGTGAAAAGGCAGCTGCGGGTCAGGAGAGGAGCGCTGCGCAGGGTCTGGAGAGGGCGCGGGGAGCGGTCGGTTCGGGGGATCTCGGGCTGGTTCGTGCTCAGGGGCGATGCCCTTGAGAGTTCGTCCCAAAGCGTTTCCATTGCGTTTGGTTGTTTCCTTCCCAAAAAGAGTTGAGGTTCTTGCTCGTCCATTAAAATTGTTCAGATGTGTGCAGAGAGCATGAAAAAAAGTACTTCTCGTTGTGATATGCTAAGTATGATGGTGAAGTTTACATAAGTAAAATAAATACTGCCGTGTGTCTTTAGCTTGAAGTATTTCATCATCTTTCACAAGTAAGAGACACAGCCGACTATGAGTTCTCTGGATTATTTTAGCTTTTTGTTTCCCCTTCGGATTTGAAGGGTTTTCGTTAACCTGAACTCAAAACTTCATTCTCGTTTATGCAGTGGGACTTCTCCCTTGGAGCGCCTGTGCCGAGAATCCGATGTTGGGCTCGGCTCCCTGGCTGAATACAGCGGATCAGCCCATGAACACTTCTGTCCTGAGCCAAAGGAAGGAGTCCAGCAAAAGACAGCACCTCTGCTTTCAGGCTTGGAAGCAAGAAAGGGAGCAAGGCTTGGAGAGTGGGGAATCAGAGAAGACAACTGAAAGGTAAAAGCGAAAGAGGAATGGTGCTGTGGGAGTGTCAGGAGGTACCAAGTACCCCTGTGATAGTATCTAGCTGTCTGCTTTGTAAGATCTTTTGCAAAGCTGCTTTCCATTTGAGGTGGTTTCAGTTCACTTTGGGTTTATCTCAGTAAATCTGCTTACTGGAAAGACTGGGAGTGGCTTTATCAGCATGAACTCTGCCCAGGCCTTTAGGTGTAAAGATCTTGGTTAAATGTCAGGATTTAACACCAACACCTTGAATTTGGCACTGTATTTTGCAGGCAGTGCATCTTCCACATTCTTCCAGTAACTCCTTTACCTGAGAACAGAGGTGTCCTGTTCAGGAGCTGGACTGCTTGGAGGAGTGGCACTTTGCCAGCCAGGCAGACAAAGCTCTGGTTGCTGGTGGAGGACAGGGATGTAGCTGCTGAGGGAGGGATGGTCTGGTGCATGACATGTTGGCTAGCCCTCTGCAACAGGAGTGTTAAGCCACTGCAGAGTCAGAAATGCCCCACTTGGAAGATGACATAGCATTGTAATCCAGTTCTCCCGAGTGTGGCTGCTGCGTTTTTAGGTATCCAGTAATGGAGAAAAAACACCACTGATAGAAGTCTTGGTTAGATTGATTTCAGCGCCCTTGCTTAGAATATAAACATTCTCCAACATACTTAAAAATATAATGCAAACTTCACCGACTTTTCTCCTCTGTACAGGTGACATTTAAGTTGAAGATGGGTGGTGGAGAAAGATTCAACATTCCAGTTCCCCAATCTCGAAATCCCACCAAGAACCATCAACAACTTAAAACCAGGCAGAAGAATAAAGACCAGAATTCTCAGATGAAGACCTATATGAAGAAAGAAAGAGGACACGGATGCAACTCCTCAGCTGGTGCATGGCAGGCCATGCAGAAAGGGGGAAAGAACAATGTTCATTTCCCCAAGAATCAGAATTGGAGCCCAAGTTTATCGAATCACAACCTGTTCTTCACACCTCAACCCAACCAGAACTACGCTGGAGCAAAATTCAGTGAGCCACCCTCGCCCAGTGTCCTTCCCAAGCCGCCCAGCCACTGGGTACCTGTTTCTTTTAAACCTTCAGATAAAGAAATGATGACATTTCAGCTTAAAACATTACTTAAGGTCCAGGCTTGAGATGTAATTTTCACATTTGTAAAGTTACTTAAATTTACAGGATTTAGAAGTTGAGAATTGTTAGTCCTCATTCTAGATGTGGAGGTGTACAGAACCAAATGTTCCTGCTGCATATAGGCAGTCACTTGGACAAAAGGGGTTGAAGTTTACATTCCCCTCACGTTTTACCTCAACTTGTGTGCTGTGTTCACTGTGAAATAGGAATTTTCTCTATAGTCAGTCGAATCAAATCTGCACAGTCACCATTGCTTGTATTTATTGTAAGAGTAAATGGGACTGTCTCCCCCAATTGGCATTGTGACTACTTTTTGGTGTGACAGAAAACCAGCTTTTGCCTAACTTAATGCAGCATTAAGTGAAAAAAAAATTGCACTGAAAGCTTTAGTCAGGTAATTTGCTGCTTTTCCAACTTGCATAGAACTTGCTAGTGAAATAAAACCTCTGCCAAGGCACCAGGACAAACACAGGCCAGGCTCTTGTTTGCACTGGTGAGCCTTGTTTGGCATTCTGGAATTAGCAAAGAAGCGTTTCAAGCCTGTGACTGAAACCGAGGGGGCTCTGGTGGGTGTTGGTGATGAGACAGGCAGAATGCATCAACAAACATGGAATTACCTCCCCTGCTGAGCAGAAGAGGGAATCTGCACTGGAACCCCAGCAAATGACCCTGCAGTGCCAGGTGACTGCCTGAAACCTAAACCCTGTTGTGTCCCCACTGCACTGAGAGGTTCCCAAATACCTGTTGGATCAGTTTTTACATGAGAACAGTGGAGTAGTTACTTAGACCGGTCTTAATGTGTGACCCTGTAACAAGGCAGTTGCAGCAGCTCCTGGCAGCATTGACATGTGCCATAGGGAAGACAGAGCCATGTAAATACATGTAAAACTTTGTAGCATATGTAAATTTCTGCTGGGCTTTCCTGCACAGAATATTTTTAGTACAAAAGTGCTGAATGTAAGATGGCCACGGGGTGTACGTGGCCTGAGGTAAGAGATATTTTGTTTAAAAAAGAAAAAAAAAAAAGGAAAAAAAAAATGCAAAACCTTTGTGGCTGTGCCCTTGCACTTGACATGCAGTGAAAATGCACGAGCTCATTTTTAAAGTAAATCAGGGCAAAAAAGGCTTATTTAGATTTTTTTTTTTTTAATAAACCTCAAAACCTGAACCTAAAAATCAAACCTGAACCCCTTAAAAGCTGCTGCACTTGAGGATCCTGGTGTTCTGTAGCTTGTGTGTTAAGGGATGGAAAACACATCCTGTGGGATTGCAACAGTCTTCCATTTTTAAACCACACCACTGCTTGTCACCAGTATTTGGTGCTGCCTGTAATAACCAATCGCACTGCAGCAGCAGAATCCAAAGGTGGTTCATAGTCATTAATAAAGTGCTTTAACGTGGCAGGGAGCATTGTGGATCATGAAATGTGATTTCTCTGTTCACTCAGAACAGCCTTTACAAATCTATTGTTGCTCCAAGTAAGAAGGAATTGGCAGTTGCTAAACTTGTGTTAAACTGTGACCTCCACCAGCAGATGAGCTGTGTCCCAGTTACAATCATGTATACTTGGCCTCAAATTGTCAGTTACTAATGGTGTATGTACAAATTGGAAATAAATTCAAATAAAGTATTATTTTCACCCCCTAAAAGACTCTTATATACTTCAAGACTGTACTGGAAAAGCAGGATCATATAGGTTGAGTAGCTCAAGAAGTTCTGTAGAGCTTTTGACACTTTGGAATGCAGACTAATGTATTTTGGTGCCTCCTTTTATATCCTCAACTGTAAGACTATCTTATCTTTGGTGAGAAGCAGCAGCCTGAGACCCTTGGCAAGTATTCCACACACAGAAATGGGTTGGAAATGACAAAGGAAGAGATTTCTTCACCACAGTCCTCTCCTTTGTGCCTCACAGTGCTGGCTGAGCACTGGGTTTGAGGATGAACACTGACCTTACCCCAAGCCCACATGGAGCCTGTTGGGGCCATCAGCTCTGCTCAGAAAGGCCAGGCATGGAAGGCCAGAGAGAGACCCAGGGCAGGAGCAGCATCCCTGGGTGGTCCATCCCCAACAGCCCTTGCTGTGTTAATTAAGTCAGAAGTTGCTCTCAAGGTATAGTCAAAACGTGTACATTTTATTCCCAGTTCACAGGGTTGTTTGCACAGATGGAACACACAACTCAAGAAGAAAGGATGGGTAGGAATAAAAACATCAGCATCTTTTGATCAAACACACTACAGGGTACACAGTCTCCCCTTCCTACTCTCGCCAGTAAGAGCATCTTTAGACACATACTATAGCAATGGACTACAGACTCTTTAAGCAAGTTACAAGATAAATGGAGAAAACCAGCAGTTATTAATGGGTGATTAAGTCCTAAAAATGTGTGAATCCGTCCCTTTGTACTTCCAAATGTTACATCCCTGCCAGAACCCCAGTGGTGGTGCTGTAAGGCATCACCCAACTGCCCTTCTCTGAACATTCTCCAAGCTGTTACCCCAGACAGAACAGCAAGAGAAAAAAGAAGCAGGCGCTCTTTCCAAGAGCTCAAACCAACATTGAAATCGAGTTTCCACTTTGAGTAAAGCCATTATACTGTACATTGAACATCTTCAAAAGACACAGGAAGGATAACATTGAGCTGTCAGAGACCAGTCTATCACAGTCCCTAGTTCATAAACACCCAGCTACTCAACCACTACATGTAGGATTTGTAATTAACCACTTGGGCACATGGACTTTAGGTGAAAAAGGAGTTCCAAACGAGCCTTCTATTACTGCCGAAGTAAATCGACAACACTGCAGATGCTGTGAGCACAGCCATGGCTGTCAGCAGAATTTTTACAGACTACTTCAATTCTACAGTTGTTTTTTTTTTGCAGGAATGACAAAAATAAAATAAAAAAAATTAAATCTATAGTTTACCACAGGAAAAAAACCCCATGCCCAGAATCCCCACCATTCTTGAGACTCCAAAAGAAAGATGCCTACACACCATCTTTTGTAGCCTGCGTATGTTCTTGCATTCCAGCTGTGCATAACCTGCGGGTAGCTTGCACGAAACAGGCTACTGCTTTCTTAGAGCAGGACTAGACCCCTGTGCCAAGGGAGGAGGTGTTATCTAGCGGGGCTGTGGCTGGACTGGCACCAATGCGTGAACATTCCCTGCCCTTTGGCCACATCCTGCTAACTCGTCCCCAACTGAAAGGCCCACAGAACAGCTTCTTCACAATTTTTCCATGGGAGCAAGAACTAGGACAACATCTTTATTCATGCACTCTTGAAACATCGTGGGTTTGTGTTCGGCTTTTCTGGCTTGTTCATATACACAAGTCAAGTCAAAGTTTAGTCCTACCTCTGGGAGAGAAAGAAAGAACCATCAGAACTGGCAGATACTGCAATATACTTGCAATGAACTGGATTTGCAAAACAAAAATACTTTAAACTGTGCTATACATCACTGTTGAGGCACACAACATAAGGACATGCTGACAAAACAGTCACGGTACAGTTAGTGTTACTCTGCAGTCTGGAATCAGCAGCTCAGCCTGGACACTGATGCTCTCCTCCCTCTGCCCCACCGGCCCAGCTCTAGCTCCTGGAGTGTTCATTACAGCAATCCCTTGCAGGGTGCTGACAGAACCAGACCCATGCCTGCCCACCACAGCCAGGTGCACCACTTCTATGTGGGATTTTAGTCTTGAAGACAATATTAATGTAAGAGCACTGAAAAAGGGCAGGCTTTCCTGCAGTTACAAGCAGAAAGCTACACAATAATCACAGCTTGACTTAGGCAGCCCAAGAGTGGGTTTATCAATGCAATGAAGTGCTTTTCAGAGTTGTTTTCCCCCAGTGGCCTAGAAACCACCAGTTGCACAAATGCCAGGAGGCAGCCCAAGTTCTAAGCATCCTCAACAAAGCTTTACCACCTTCTAGAGTGACACCAGTTTTAATACAGCAAATATAAATCAATAAGAGATTTGGTTCTATACAAATCCTAACTGCTGGTACTTCATCACCTGGCTAATAGTATCTGCACTGTAACCACTGGGCAGTCCAGCCAGCAGTAATGCAAGTCAATGGAAAAGAAAGTTTAATACATTATAGACTAAAACATTTGCTTTCTTAGCTTGGCTAGTACCCCTCCAGAAAAAGTGAAGCCATCTTTGTTCAGACACTAAATGATAAATTCCTGACCTTACTGAAATACCATAGTAAGGAATTTACTCCGTAAGGGATGCACAGCTCTGCTCCTAACCATGCTCTGGAGTCAATTCTAAAGCTACAATAATTCCAGTGGATCAGTATTTCCTTCATGTTTTTATTACAGCATGTTTGCTAAATTTACAGCAAGCAGAAAATAAGCTGGGTCTTTAGTTATTTTGATCAAAACATCGATGTTTTAAAGGTAGTACACAATATCTGTTAAAAAGAACATATAAAAATACGTTTTTAGAAGCCTCTATAAGAAAGGAAATACAAAGTTTAATCCCACAACTTTCCTCTGCTAGAGCTGCACACTACTGCTACAGTTTTAAATAGACCTTTTGCTGTTTTTAAACTATACATCCAGGAAAGTCTACAAAATTAAAGGAACGTGCATATAAATGATTGCATAGCAGAACATGAACATTAACTCCAAACAGTAAAGGAAGAGTTAGAAATACTATCAAATGTACAAAGATTCTAGGATCACCCCCTACGCACGTTCCACTGCCGGTATTTCAAAGCCGTCTGCATTTCTGGAAAGGCCCCGCTGAAAACACTAAACCCAAACCTACAACATTTCTCTACAAAGGAACTTGTTGAAACCAACATCTTTATATGCTACTAGGTAGGACAGCAAGGAACACTAGGTGTCTGGTGCTGGCTTTTGAAGGTGAATAGAAAAAACAAGGCCAAAAGCCATTTTCATACCAAAGTACCTTGCCTTCTAGAGAAATACTGGTAAGATTACACACGGGTTTTGTTATTTTTCACATTCAATTTACTAAATATACTGTATTAGTGATAAACTAAATAGCTAGAGATGCAGCTCTTGTTCATATCCAACTGCAAACACTTGTTCTTAAGGAAAAGGAAATCTTGGAACCAAACCACTATCCGTTCTGAGGAAGAAGTGACCCAGACTCGCTTGACCATGTACTTTTTGATGTGTACAAGCCAGCCTGTGTTACTCAGGAAGAGATGGCTATGGATTATACCTAGGAATACACCAACTAACCACAGGAGTCATTGGCAGAAAAGTTTAGTTCTTATATACTGTACACACACAACTCGAAACAATCTACTGGTATCTAACAGCAGGAAAACTAAGCAATTTAATGGTTAACTGCTCACTAAAATTTAGAATACAAAAACTGCATAAAATGTACACACAACCTAATATTTAGTTGCTCTGCTGTTTGCTGAAATCTGAATTGGATTTTCCAATGCAAGGTGGTTTCCCCCCCCTCACACATTTCGCACTAGCTGCCAGGCCAAAGCAGCGATGCCTCTATCCTGACAAGTCACAGCACTGCACAAACTCTGAATGAGCTTCTGAGACCCACTCTCTCCCCACATAGCCCATGCAATGTTAGTACCATCTCCCCAGACAGCAGGGTTAAGGAGGAATCTCAAACTGCTCCATTCACTGACCCACTCAAGCCAGTGGGCATGGAGTACACAGAAACCTGCCTCTGAGCAGTGGAAACATGAACCTGCCAGTCTGCGTGTCACAGCGGTCAGTGTTATGCTACAACTGTCCAGTTTTCCGTGTTATCACAAAGTTTAGCATTAAAGAACAAGTTAAACAGTTAGTTTAACTGTTCAGCACAAACTGGTACCAAGTTTCTCTATGGGTATGACATTTTTAATAGGACAATGTTGCAAGTTACGATCAATCAAGTCATCACCAATATCTAAGCATTAAAAATGCAAATCTTTACAAAAATATACATAGAGACACCACAACCAAATCAGTAGCTGCCCGTGACATTTAACCAAGTGGACACTCTCTCTCCCTCTCTCTTTCTCGCTCTCTCAGTGGCTTCTCAACATTGTCTTAATTTTAACCATTTTCGGCTACAGGGAAAACTGACAAAGAAAATACTTTTTAGCACTGTTGCAACATCATATTCCTGATAATTTAAGTAAACTGAACTGTGTGTAAATGAATCTTACATGCCTAAACCCAACATGGATACACTGTTAGTGGCCACTGGACTTGGGACTAGTCCATGACCTTGATCTGGATTTTGACCTAGATCTAGAATGTGATCTTGACTGTGATTTGGATCTAGCTGGTTCTTTTTTTCTCGATTCCTTTTCATATCTTGAGCTGGACTTATAGTGTGTTTTAGAATCTGTTTTAGAAGTGCCTCTAGATTTGGTGTGAGATGCAGACCTAGACCGTGATTTAGCCTTCATTTCTTTCTTGGGCTGTGACTTGGATCGTGATCTTGAATTGGACTTAGATCTTGAAAAAGATCGATTGCGGTGTTTGAACCTATCAGAATAAAGGGGAGAGAGGAGATTTGAATGTAAAAACACTATTCTTAGACATCTAGTACATTAAAAATTGTTTACCATTTTGCAGGAGAAACTTTTTTTTAACCCTACAGTTAAAGGAATACAGTGATCTAGTTTGCAATTTAAAGCATGTAAAAAGTACTTTACCTATCATTGTCCGAATGGCTTCTGCTACGACGAGGTCTTCCAGTAGGTCTACTGCTAAAAAGGTACATCAGAAAAAGTAAACGCTGACAAATACCTATGTATATGCACAAATGCTTAATAAATTATATCTTGAGCTGTGCATTTGCTGTTAGTTATTCTGCACTGAAGCACAGAATCATTTCATTCAGTATTTCTGATTTATGTAGCATGCAAAATATGCAACTCCCACAAGTTACTCCCACAATAGAAAACAATTATTCAAGACTTTAACAATTAACTAGGCAACGTGGTGTCTCTTCCAGCAGACTGCTTTGCAGCTTAAGCTGAACACACACTACACTTACTTTCTGGGACTATAGGATCTTCTATAGCTGTAATCAAAAGAACGACTTCTAGACCGTCTCCTTTCGTAACTCCGACTTCTAGATCGCCTGTATCTGTCATAGTCATCGTAACGAGAAGAGCTGTACAGGTTTCTCCCTTCCTTGGCTTTCATTTGATTTGGTGCTGTAAAAAATATCAACATTTAGCATTTTAAGTTGAAAAGTTCCCTTTACTGACATTACTAATCCACATATTGGGTATTCAGACTGCTGTATGGCACTTGCCTTTAGCTGCTTTAACCACCAGACAAAAATTAATGCAGCTGTGTGGGCATTACAGATCTAGGGGGAAAAAAAACCCAAACCAAACCCCCAAAACCAGTAAGAAAGGACAAGTGCTCCATTACTGAAATTCTCATTCAAACTAGAAGACCATGCTCAAAGTGTTTTAAACACATCATGCTCTAGATAGTGAGCACTATCTACAGTGAACACTATGTACAGACAGCGAACACTATCTGTACTCAATGGCTACAATTTTTACTTTTTAAGTGCTTCAGTTTACAATGCTAAGGTAAATATATTTTGTTCAAAACCTGATCAGAAATCCCAATGTTTATGTACAGGACAGGCTCATCCTTCAGAGTGTGCAAACCCCATTGATTTCAATACAAATTAATTCGTGCATTTGAGGGAAATCTGGACAGTTGGGATGTTCTTTGACAGCTTGAACTGAAAGACCTTTAAGATGCTTTTATTACTAGGCTGCACTAAGTAGTATAGTCCTAGTTTAGATCAACAGGTATGTGTTTGGTTTACTAACAGCATGGGGTTTTTCTAGATCCTATCTGTATCTATCTCTATGTTAAGAATACGTATGTGAATAACAAATTTGAAGACAATCTCTCTTTAGAATAATCTGTTCAGAAAATACAAATTCTATTCCATGTTGAATCGAGATACCTTGACATTTACTGTTATCCTGTGGCCAAATGAAATTAAGCTATTGCCTCAGCCCTGGAAGTCAGACTGCACTGTGAAGTGTCAACACAGCATCACTAACATGCTTCAACACAATATGAATATCACAACACCCTCAGACTGGGCTGCTGCTAATTGTGACAGTTCCCAGCAGCCAGACTTCCCTGCAGGAGCACACAGAGCTGCACAAAAAGCGCTTCAGTATTAGCAGCCCACAGATTGTGTTCAGTGACCGCTGTATTTAATTATCTGCTTTTAATTAAGTCATGAATAGTTACTGGATAAAACGCAAAACATCCACATCCTATTCATACACAAGCAAAAACATACCACAACAATTAATAACACATGTAATAGTGCCTGGCACTAAACTTTCAGGCTAAAATGCTGAAATACATGCAAGGCACTTACTCTTGCGATCCCCCTGTGCAAACTGGATTTCTATTTGCCGACCACAAATCCACTTTCGATCCAAATTATGGAGAGCATCTTCTGCATCACGGACATCTTCAAATGTGGCGAGTGTTAAGGTACTTGGGAATTTGAGCAGTTTACAGATTTGGTATTTAAAATAAAATATAAAAATCGGTTATTTTCTAATTTTACAGGGGGGTTTGTTTGTTTGTTTTGAAGTTCTTTTGGTCATACTACAGTACACACAAGGAATTATTTTTATTAACCACCAGCTATCTGAGGACTCCTTTAATAAAATTAGAGTCTTATAATATGACCATGAACTTATCCACCAGCAAGCAGTTGCTATGCGATACTCTAATGTTTTTCCTCTCCCACTTGTAGTTAGGCAAGGAAAAAAAACCCTGGCATCCTTTTCAAAACACACTGTTAATGGTCATTTAGTTCTTTCCACTACACTGACTTTAACAAAATTAAACCCTAGTTCTTAAATTACATTAGGCAACCAACAGTAGTAATTAACACATGCCTATTAGTTTTAGAACTGGGATAAAGCTTTCCCTTTTTTTCCCCAGCTAACTTCAGCTTGAATTATGTAGCACCACGGACACGTATGCAGACCTCCTGCAGTCTGGGACACATGAAACCCTGCACTGTTGGTCAGGTCAGACAGTCAGCAACAGACATTACCGATTTTAATCCATGGGTCTGACCACTGCAGTAACTTACACACCTTCTTCTAGCTACGTGACCTGAAAGAACAAATTGCCTTTCTCCTAGTAGCAACTCAGTTCACCATCAGCACCATCTATGCAGAACATGAACTCTCATGCTGTTGGCATGTATCTTGATAAACCAGGAGGAATGCACTTTCATTCAAGACCACAGTTACAGCAGCACTCACAAGAGAAATATTACAGGTTTTGTCAATGGACTAAACCAGAATTATTCATCAAATTACTGCTTACGTGACAAACAGAAGAACAACTGTTACTCTGTAGGATACATCAGGTATGACTCCTTTAATCTTGGCCACCATTCAACTTCATCTTGACCTTTAACTCTTTAAGTGCTTGTCAGAAGGACTTGTCATGAGATGCTTGGCCAAAAATGACAGAAGGCTTTATCTTTTACTTTGAAAAACAACCTTTTCCCCCTTTTGTGGATAAAGCGAAGCTTTGTCTCCCATTATGGCTTGTCCTTCTTCCAGCTTTTCTTTACTTTTTCTTTTCCCAAACTCTCCCTTCTCTTCAAGCCTGATCCTTAAGAGGTCTTTGGCTTGTCTACTTGCCTTAATTGTTGAACTCTACTCTAACGGTTCTTTCATGCTTTCTCTTTGGGGTCGCCATTACTGTACAGCTTTACATTCTGAGGCAACAACAGAGGACAGTAAATTAGGGGACAATATTAAAGAAAGAAGTTCACCTCATTTTTTATACAATCTGATTTTGATCAAGTGATTCCAGTTCCCATTTGTTATATTAACAACCAATACCAGCCACAGTTGCTAAGCACAAGTTTACTTAACACCAGTGATAATAAAAATGTGCTAAACAATTTTGAGTCAGTGATAAATTTCCATTTAAATCATATAGTATTAATTTCAGTGACATAAGCAAGCTTTTATATTACTGGACTTAAGCTTTGCAAAAAGGCAAAAAGCAACTGAGAGAAGTTAATCTTCAAAAATAACAAAACACCACAACATAAGTAACACACTTATTAGATACAACACAGAAGTAAACTGCTTTTTCATTTGTTACCTCTTACACAAACTTGAATTTCAAACTCCAACACCCCTCACTACTCAGCCATCTGAAGAAAGGATATTGAACATAAGCAAATCCTCTGGGACGACGAGTGTAGAAGTCAAGTGGAACGTACACATCAACTATAGGCCCATAACGACCAAATTCACGGCGCAAGTCTTCGGACCTAGAACATCACAAATATTTTATATGGTTTTTATCCCCCTATTTAAGGTGTTAAAAAGCACCCATCAGATTAAAACAAATAGGCATTTTATTTTATTTCAATCTACACTCAAATGACCATCATCTTTCTGGAAGCAGTTGATAGAGAACATAGCAAACCATTCTGGAAGGAAAGTGTTTGAGCAGCTCAGTTACACACCAGGCTTTTCTGAACCACTCAGGACACTGAGGATACACCTCAGCATTTTGAAACCACTTCAGTACAACTAACTGAAGCATAAACTAAGTGACACACTAGTTGAGTCAATGCAGGATGGACTAGCAAAGGATGGCAGAAAGCAAAAAGCAGGACCCAAGAATTATTGTTATTCAAGTACTTCATGTAACTCTTCAGAATGGTTTTGGAACATGCAAACACCAACTGCAAGATCCACATGAACAGTTAGATAATAAACCAGTCACGCAAACTCATTTCCATAGAATAATCAATACTTAAAACCACATCAAATAGAACAAAACTTGAGTGAGCAACTACTCATGCCCTTAGGATAGCTTTTCCAAATAGCTGAGCACAAAACTGTTCAGCAGATCTGCAACTACTCTGGGAACAACTTCCATCTCCTCAGAGAGGTTTCTAAATCACATCAGCTTCTTTAGATGGATTTTTATGTCATTTGATGACAATAACCTGCATGAGACAGACTGATATAATATGATATTTATGTGGTATGAAACAGTGACTACTATAATTTCTCTTTCTCATCATCTGGGAAAGAATCTACAGCACATGTAAGTCAATGATAGCAGAAGGGAACTACAGCCAAAACTGAGATCTCACAATGAAACCGTCTCCAAACATACACCATCTAAGCACAAGCTTATGGGGAAAGCCTTAATAGGACCTTCTATTACAAGCTTTTAATTTTAAAAAGCCTGGAAGCAACAGTCTTCCTTGACTGTTCTTACACTGATACAAATACTGGAAAGAGGAAAGAAAAATCACACACACGAAAAAACTAAAGCTGTTTACACTTTTTATCACAATAAAGTTCTCGACTCATCCCACTCCATCGTGTCCATGCTACCGTTATCTGCTAAGCAGCTTCACTGCGAGCTGCACAGGCAGAAAGTTCAGAAACTCCCACTTGTGTTTTACGCTGCTCGATCTCACAGGGACTCCCAGACAAGTTCTACAGCGATTATCAACCTGAGAGTCCTCCCGCTCACACGTGCGTTTGATATTAATGCGCTCTATAAGGGTTTCATAGCTGACAACAGACACAAAAGGGACATGATAAACTGCCAGAGAAACAGAGAAATCAGCAGTTTACTAAAAATAAACAATAAATAAGAACCTATGCAATGCACTTTTAATTCCCTACGAAGAGTTATTGCACTAAGCTGTATTTACCCCGTATGGCCTCTTCCTACAATGCAGTTACGTCCACCGCGCTCCTGAGCGCCGTACAGAACAATTAACGTACTAACGTTCCGCCTGCACTGGCAGCGAGCCCCACACTAACGGGACCGACTGCGCCGTGAATCCCGGGGACACCCTGGTCAAAGGCGCCCTGTTCTCCCCTCCCATCCCAACCGCCGCATTTCCAACTCCGGTGGCCGCCGAAGCCGCGCTTCCCTCCGGCCCAGCTTTGTTCTCTCTGGACCTTGCTTTGGAACCGGCCCTCGTGGGGAACAGTTTGCTGGAGCAGCATCGCGGGGAGGGAAACGGCGAGTGGCGCGGAAGGCGATGCGGGAGAGCGGCAGCTCACCGGCGGCGGACGGGGGCCTCCCCCTCCCCGAGCCCCTCCGGCGGCGGCCGCCCGTGCGGCCTAGCGAGCCCGCCAAAGCCTGCGCAGCCCCCGCGCCTCGCTGGCGCCGCCCGCACTCACCGGGTGTCATCGGCCACGTTCCGCACGAAGAGCGAGGTGTTGGGGGGCCGCAGGTAGCGGGACATGGCTGCGGGGAGCGCGGGGGGACACAGCGACCGCGCGGCGGGGCCCAGGCGCTGCGGAGCCGAGCGCTGAGGCGACCCTGCGAGCTGCGCGCACCGCCACCGCCGCCCGCGCGCCGCCTCTCGCGAGACTTTACACGGGGCTTCCGGCGGGAGGGGAGAGGATTAGAAGACCGAGAGGCGCCAAAACAGGGCCCTGCCCTCACTGCTCATGCGCAGAACGAGTCCGCCAGCCGTCAGTCACAGCCAGAGCGGCAGCATCTCCGCCGGCCGCCCGTAGTGCTCGCGCATGCGCAGTCCCCCGCCCCCGCGGCTCCTCGCTTTTCCCGCCGAAAGAGGGAGGGGTGCGCAGGTAAAATGGCGGGGGTGTAGGGGCTTGAGGTGTTTGCTCTCGGCTGCAGTGTCGGGGTGCGGGGTCACTGTGCGAGGCCGTTCTCTGGCTGGAGGCATCCCTGTTCTGCAGCCCCGTCACTGACAGCGTTGTTGTGCTTCTGGGTTCGTCACCGTACAGTTGTAGAGCAGGGTTGTCACTAAAGCCGTTCCTGTGGTGAGAGCAGTGGAGTGGGTGGGTAGAGAGATTGTTTCTTAACACCTCAGTATCTGATTACCATCGGTGTTAAATGATGGATGGACAGTTACAGGTTGGTGTGATGAAGGGTTCAGTAAAACAATGTGTCTGCCCCTTTGTTGGTGTGAGGATTATTCCCCAAACTGCACAGTAGAGAAGAAAGAGAAACACTTAAGAGTTAATGCAGTTGTGGTGTGTTTGTCACTAGTGTACTTCAACTTTGTTATGTGTAATGACTGAACATGAAGGAAAACTCCAGTGGGTGGACACTGCTGCTTGGATCCTGGCAATCTCACACTAAGAATTGCTTGATATTCCCATAGGGTGTGAATGACGGGTGAAGTTTGATCACTGACACATTTATGCCAG
>JAVHNF010040542.1:0-10096 GCA_034783455.1 Micropsitta finschii
GCAGACAGTTATTGGCCTCATATGAAGTATCAAAAGCAGCCACCTAAAAAACGTAGCTTTCATACTAGAATGCTGGACTGTACACAGTAGAATGTAAAAAGTTTGGAGCCACTACTGAGTAAGGTGAATGAAGAGGGAAGAAAGGTCCTTTTTTTGGTGTGGGAAGGGCCAGACTGAATACTCTTTCAGGGGAAGGTCCTTCTCATAAGGCAGTAAATATCTTTTTGTAAATTTATTTTATGAGCTGAACATAAATTTAACAAATGAAATGTGAAGCTTTGAGCTTGTCCTTTTAGTAGCATCACGGTGATACAATACATGTTTCCTGGCTTGGCTACAAGGAGGGGTTTGCTGAACAAAATGATTTTTGCACATGTGGTATGAGCTATCCCATCCTGTAAAAGCACTATGACACTGGAACCAATTCACTAAGAACTGAAGCGTATTCATTTCAATCAACTCACGTCATAGAAAGACAGATTAAAAAGTTACATGTGATGAAGTCGCCACATTTCTCAAGAATATCAGCACTTGAAAATAACATCTGTTTTAACAGTACCTGGTTTGTTCCTATCGTACTCCATAGGACTATGTGCACATCCCATGTAAGGGCTGAAGGGCTGACTACTAAAGAGATTATCACACTGCAGGCTGTGGCAGAGTTTCTCCAAGAAGCGCAGGACAAACGATGCACTGTTTACAGAAGGAAGATTGATGGCATGCTTTTCCCCATCAAAGGAAGCTGTGAATAAGAAGATGATGTCAAACACCCCCTAAGCATCATGAAGTATGGTAAAATACCATTATTAACTTAAAGGAGAAGACATCCAGATTTGATTTAAACCACACAAGACATAAGAGGAGTAAGCAATCATTCTGGTAGTTTAACAAATTTACATCCAAAGGACAGATTTAACCTTCCACTGGATCCATGCCAGTTTAAATTTGCTCTATGGGAACTTATTTTAATAAAATAATTTTGGATTCACACACCAGCGTAACAAAACTTGCAACTATTCCCTCATCACCAAAACCTTATGAGTAATTTCTTTTGGTTGCTTATAAAACAGCAAGTTCTCCACCACCTACTTGCAGGAGATAACACCAAGAAGATGCTTTGCAGTACTTGCTAAAAAACTAATACAAAAAAAGGGGGCTGGGGGAAGGACGCAAACAACTTTTTAGTTTGGTTTTCTTTTTCCTCAGTTTCTACCTGAACTGAGCATACTTGTGGTGACACGCTGGAATCTATTACCATTGAAATTCTGACTACAGAAACTGTTTTGCCATTTGCTACTTTATCACCAGAGAAATCTATCCTGCTGTCAACACTACAGCGGTCAAGCTCCCATTTATTTCAACAGGAGCTAGGTGGCAGAGATACCACAACAGCCACAAATGGATCTTGTGTCTTTTAAAGTGAGTGATTACAAAGAGCCTGGACATGTGCGTATGTCCTTTGCTTGTTGACCTCCTTCCTTTCCCTCCCAGAGTGTTGCAACTGACCATATTTTTGGGGTTTTGGGGTTTTTTTTTTGGTTTTGGTTTTTTTTGGTGAAGATTAGTAAGATTTTGAAAGACTCACTACTACCAATATATGGACAAATAGTTACATTAATTTCATTAATTACACCAATTAATTACATTAGCTGAAACTTTCAGTTACTTCTGATTAGAAAGACATTACAACAAAGCAGGAACGAACTTGTTACTTTAACTCAGGGCTAGAAAGAAGTGGCATAAACACCAGGTTTATGCATCAATTTGTCTTCTTGGTTTTCAGCTTGTCATGCAGCTTTCTGTTGTTAATGTAAGTTTCCAAATGATAAGCAGAGCTTTAAAGGATCACATCTTGTTGGCAGCAGACGCATTAAAAAAAAAAAGAAGAAGAAAAAGAAACACACACACACAAAAATCCAAACCAGAAATGACAAGAAAGCCTTTACTCAGAGATCTGAATTAAGGAACACTTCCATATTGTGTTACAAAAGAGACACATAATACACGCAAAACTGAAGAAAACGCTGAAGTTTAGCATATTTTAGGCTTCCTGATGAAATCATAAGTGTCAATTACTTACACCACTGATGTAAGGAAGCTTCTGATTAGAGTTAATGAAAGTTAACCAGCTACCAACAACAACTTGATATCTCTCTCATATGCTTTCACAACAGACTGACCCACTGCAAGTGCTTAAAGTTTAAGAGTCAATACTACAGGGACAAATCCCAGACCACTGTGTTTCCATGGCCCATTCTGTTTTTCCAGGCTCCAATGTTCAAATGAAATACTAATGATTCACAGTCCCACATGTGGCTCAGATACAAGGCCCTCTACCTCCTGTTTGGTGAAGGGGTCTCTAAAGGCAAATTTTTGCTTGGAACTCAACCAGTTCTGGAGAGCAAATGGGCTGTGAGACCTAGCACAGCCTGATCTCCTGACAAATTTACTGCAAGGTAGTAGGCAGCTACAGCAAAAATTTAAAATGCTTTATAATAGCTTTATGGATCTTCTTATATTACCTTGGGGAAATCACTTATTCTCCATGCTTTAATTTCTCATTTTGAAAAGAAGCACTGAAAAGAAAAATATTATCTTAGAGTTGTCAGGAGGGTAAAGCAAGGAACAGCTGAGGCAATGAGACTGCCCCAGCAAGACATGCCATGGGAAAAATCCACAAATAAAGATTCAGTGCAAACACAGCTCTCCCTTGTACTCTGAACACCTAGAGGCAACCATACGAACTCTAGCCAAGGGTGTGGTATCCAGATCCATATGCTCAACTATCTGCTTTGCTTGGGGACAACATAAGCCTCTTACACCCCAGACAAATGCTAAGGGGAGAAACTAAAAGGAGTACTTCAGAGGTGCAGTAACCTCAGCCTTCAGTGACAAGTAAACGGGGAATGGACCTCGCATGTACAATCCCAGCCTCCAGGATGAAGAGTCTTATTTCTTCACCTTCCATTGTGTAAGCATGTTTTAAATACCAGGTTCAAGACAGGAGAAAGGCTGAGAGCTAAACTATCAGAGAAATGTGCGTCTGACAGCGAAGAAACTCACCCATGAGTCTGATTTTTATGCTCTGCTTGGGAAGATTTATCTGAGCCTCAGTCTATTCCATCCCACCAAACGCCATAGTCTCTGCACTACAAGGAGAAAAAAAGGGGCTGACACTACCACCATTAGTGGACTTGCTAATCAAGCCTTCAATTTCCTTTCAGTTACATTTGCCTGAATTGAAACCTTATGCATCAAGCAAAAATAAAATAGTTTGTGCTTTTGTTTGCGTAAGAAGAGATGGAAAAATCCTAAATTCAATTCTATTCAAAACAATTATTTTCTTTGGCAGCTGAACCAAAAGAGCCCACTAATTATTGACATGTATTCTAGCAAGATTACTTTATCCACGTCCTCATCAGCATACAGTTTCCTCCTACTGCAGGTATAATACTCATCATGAAAGTATCAGTCCACAAAAGATTTAATTTCTTCGCTTATTCTCTGTTGCAACAATTTTTTTCTTGTCAGTCTAAAAAAATCCCCAAACAACTGCACAAACCACACTCCAAACCCACTTGCAAACAAAAGCTCCACAAGAAAACACTCTCGCAATTTCATTCTGTAATTCCTCTTTTTATTCTACTGAAGCTTTCCTTTCCTTCCTTACTGTTCACATGCACAGCTGGTTGTAATGTGCTACATTAACCTAAGTCACATTTTATGCTTCTCAAAATAAAACACACATAGATTTTTGATAAAATGACAGGAAGCATTTGCTCACCCGCTTCCCAGCAACCGGTTTGACAAGCTGATGAAAAGGCAGGGACTTAAAAATACTGGAAGCCCAGTGGGGTCTTGTGGCTCACTACCACCTGGACCAGGACTCTGCTTCAGGAGCAGTCCACAGCACTAAGTTCCTCAACTCCAGCACTACAGAGCCAGTTGCTCTGAATCAAGGGCTTTGGTGAAGCCAGGTGCAGAACAGTAATTCCTTTTCATACAGAATTTTTGAACGTAAGCAAACTACAACTGCATTAAGATTCTGAAATTCCTCTCTCCTCTGTGGAAGAATTCTTTTCAGCTACTCAGTCACAGACCAGATATGCCACTCACCTACAATTTAGTCCTTCATGATAAATAAACAATAAAGGAAACACACATCTCTGAGCATTTTGTTCTAGAAAAATGACTTCTCTGAATTTGGTACAGCAAGGAACTTTCACGTATCTTACAAAAATAAAGCAATATAGGTTTCAAAACCAAACATATGCAATGCCATTAAACCTTTACCATTAAACCCTTACCACACAGCAGAGAAGCTGCATCCATTTTGTGAACAAACTCATGGGGACACATAAGCAAGGCTTACTGTAGTTCTGCTGCATGCCGGTCAGGGTGCTGCTTTTTAAATATTGTTAGACAGCAACATCTTTATGATATTTAATTGAACTTGTACTCTAATAATCATGTTTCACATCTGGTTGTAATATAAGGAGATTAAAAGCAACACAAAGTCTTTTTATCACCAGTGATGGAATTATGAATTGATATGCTAACTGCTATATGAAATATTTCCTAGCCTAGAAGGGAAAAGAAACGTGAAGAAGCAGCTATTCAGCTTGAGATGTAGAAATAATTTATCTGTAGACCTGCCATTAATATGTAATAGAAATAAACCTATTCCATAATAGCTGACATATGTGGATGAACAGCGACCCAAGATACTGCTACAACTCTGAGGTATGGAGGAAGGGAAGAAGCAACAACTTTAACATGTGGAATCACTTGCCTGGAAGCTAAACAGATTAGTTTGAAACTTGTCACACACTTGGTTAAGGCATTAAGAATACAAACACTATGTATGGGTAAGATTATGCAAATTACTTGAATTAATAAAGCTGATTATTTCACTCATACTGAGTTTACTTGACATATGTTTGGCTACAGCTGCTAAATGAGGTGCCCAACCTCTACTCAGTACAAGAATCTAAGTGCACTGTGTATATCATATATGTAATTGTATATGTAACTGTGTGTATCATCATAAGTAACTTAACATTGCTATTACTAAATTCTAATTTAAAGAATTGTTGAAATCATCTTGGTCCCAGAGTAAGATAAAACACACAACACCAATACTCTCTTAGTAAAGGAGTTCACAAGTATATGTTTTTGACTTTTCTTAAATAGTTACAGAAGTGATATAAACTCATTGCAGCTACTTCAGTTGTTCTGTCCTATCCCAAGTTCGCAACCAACTAAAGAAACACAAGAAACAAAGTATCTTCACATACCAGTTATCATTTCCCCTCCATGATGGCCAGATTTCAGAAATCCGAAGACTGTTTTGGATTGATAGGCACAATCCACGCAAGCCTGTACTGCCTGCTGAAGTACCACATTGACAGGACCTGGTCCAAAGTGATCTGGAAGCTGCTGAACCTTCTTCTTATCCAGGTGAGGCCCAGAATTTCCATGCTTGTTAACATAAACACACACTGAAAAATAACAAGACATATTTATTGCCAAGGAACCATCTTTTTAGTTTTAACCTTGAGGAAAAGATGTACTGGACAACTCAAGAAGCTTAACATACAGACATACTTCCAGAGTATGCATAAAATGCTCTCTGTGTCTTCTACCAATGTTTTCCTGCCTGAGTCCTAAAACACTGTGCTCTTTAAAGCCCTTCTCTACCTCACTAATGTAACAAAGATGTCATAAACTGTGCTTATCTTTTGTTTTGACTAATCCCTGTTCATACACTAGTTCAGATAAAGCAAGAATTACTGGCAGGTACTCTAAACTAACATGATGTGATACTAAAAAGGGGGCCATACCAATTTACTGCTCTATTTTCTCTCCTATTTGAGAAGCTGCAGCCCCACGGTATGTATCTACCACTGATGCTCATCCTGAAGCACCCATGTAGTACTAACCTGTGCATGTTTTATTGTCCTGTGTGCATGTATAATGGTTACTGAAAGTCCATACCTTAAGAAGCGCTGAAGCACCCATGTATGATTTCCATGCTGCAACTTGGCCCTCTCCACTAAACAAACACTTTTCTAGAAACACTGTAAGGTGGTTTAAACCTTAGCACAAAACAATCAAACAGGACTTCTGAAATTAGCTTCATAGAAACTATGCAAAACTCTCCTTCAAAAGGGATTGCAAGGCAGAAAAAGGGACTGAAAGGGGAAAAAGTTGTAACTGAAAACAGACTACCATATTTTCTATACTGTAGTATTACTTGGGCTTAGTTAAAAACCTGGATTTTTAAAAATGAAATACTTCTGCGTTTTAATGATCTTATGTTTTCATGTGTATCTGCTCACTCTCTGACGTCTGCAAATGAGAGGAAGCCTATGTGTACAAATAACCAAAGATACAAACCAGCACAAATAGTTTCCATGCATTTTCTGTCTGGGCTCAACGACATCTGCCTCCTGAAAGGTTTATATTCTTAGGAAACACATACATATTTTTCCCCCATCCATGACTGAAGTCAGGAGTAAGAAGAACTTGTACAAACAGTTTTTAAATGCAAAAAAAGCACCCCAAACAAAATTATCATAACTTATGGAAGTTTTATAAAGTTATGAGATTTCAATTAACAACATGCAAATTGTTTCACTACAGGGTTACAAGTAACTAAATGTGTTAGCTCGTTTGCTAGATTATTTCTCTTTCACCAACCCTTTTCAAGACACATTTCATAATCTTTCAAAAACAAGCAAACATAAGAGGAAAGAGGAATGTATTTCCTCTGATTGTCTTTACTTTGTTTAAACCGTCTTGATTTTTTCTTTTAATGTAAGGATATACTGAGATAAAAATCTCCATTTTGTCATATTACGCTACAGCCTGCATGATATAAGAATATCGTATGGGGTTTTAGCTGCATCTATTCCCATTTCATATATTAAAGAGTGGAACAGACATGAAGAACTGTAGTTTCCTTCTTCAGGCAGGAACAAACTGCCAGGTCTAGCAGACCTATCGCAAGTCCCTGTGCTCCAGCACTTCTTGCTATAACAGAGACATCAAAACATTAGTTCCGCTAAGTAATACCAGCACCTACAAATACCTTAAAAAAATAAGGTAGCTAGATAGTGATTTACAGTAAGAACTTTGCAGCATTCACTTGCTTGAAACGGATGCCATTTAACACTAAAAATATCATAATGTTTTTCCCTTTGTCTTTTACCTGTGGATATAACTGCTGCAGTTGCACCAGACAAACTAATTCCATCTTTAAGTATCTGTGTAGTGCCACTGTCCCTCTCAGGAGAAGAATGAGGAGAAGGAGATGCAGGAGTCAGTTGTTCTGGCAAGATTTTTTTCTGTTTTGAGGGAAAAAAAAACAAACCAAAAATAACCCAAAATCAAAACATTGAATGCATTTTAAGGAGTCTGCAAAACTTTTATGCTATTAGTTACCATCTTACTGAATGCGTGTGTTTCATTATTACAAGAATACTACACACAGCAGATAAAAGTCCAGGAAAGGAAGACCAGAAACTGTCAGTTTGCATGTACAGCTACTTAAGTAAAACAGCAGAGCACAAATTACTTAAAAAGGAACCCACTTCTGAAAAGTGGGAAAAGAATGAGCTTTATATACTAATTCATGACTCTTCTAAATCTTACGACGCACCAAAGAGGTGTTTTGGATTATTTTCCTGTCCATACCCTTCCAATCATCTGGGTTTATCACAGCTCAAAGCAGTTAGCTGGACTGTGTGCATATTCCCATGTAAAACTTGAGCCACATCTAGGTGTAAACTTTACAGTGCACTTAGATTTTCCCTCAGCTGGTTTCAAAGGAGCTGAAATTTTCAAGTAATCACTTTTAGGAACTGGTGCTTTATACAAGATACCAAATAAACCAGTAGTTACAATCGAGTGAGTTCCAAAAATCTTTTTCTTTCCAAAACCAAACTTATTTGCAACTTATCATGTAACAACCAGAGTTTGCAGCACAGAGATTTAGAAATTGGTCAGTGCATTATTTTTCACCTGAGGAGGGAAGGATTTCATTGTAACATGGTTTGGACTGGGGTTTAGAAAAGAGACATGAACAAGGAAGGTGTTTCTAATGTGTTTTAAGGTGATATATATGGAAGTAAAAGAAATAATGAATTAGAAAGAAGTTCTTCACCTCACCCCTTACCATTTATTCTTGCATGGGAACAGATTATGTTCTCATTCTCTTATCTACCAAAAAGAAAAAAAAATAAAAAGAACCTAAGAGATTACCCAAATTCTTGACACTGCTGAAGACCGCAGAGACTTTACTACTCATGTGGCAAGGGTTTACTGGTAGAATTAATCTACAGTGGAGTGAAAATTTAGTCAAGTTGCTAACGAAGGCTAAGCCCTCTTCCATTTAGCAGTAGTCATCCTTTACGCTTTTAGAAGCAGCATAGTTTCCAAATAATATGTTAAACAACATGTAGAAAGCAAACAAAATTTACACCTTGCTAAAAGCAGCAGTGCCTAACTTCTTCATAACACCTAAAAAAACACTTTAAAAGAATAAATTAGCTTTCTTCTGGAATCCAGGGAAGTTTACAGAAAATTTCTGTGCCCCTTCTTACAGTTCGGAGAAGACAGGCTCAGCTGGAGAAGCTACTTGACAATATGGCACTGGGTGGAATCATCATAACTGCCAAGGCTTGGCATTGCATTGTGAATGAGGTGAGGTGGCTCAGGTCAGACACTGAACTGAGCAGTGATGTATTATTCATCATGAATTGCCTATGTATCTTAACACCAGGTTAAGAAAGGTTTCTCTCCATCCTTAATACTGAGAGCCAAAATGCACTTGGGAAGACTGAGCTTTTGATTTGAAGTCAGGCATTCCTGAAAGCCCCTCTGGAGCGGGGGAACTTTTGGCTGGGGTGCAGTTGTCTGTCACCATGCTGCAAAATATGGGTGATTGAGTTGAGGGGAAGAGGAAGAAACGGAAGAAATGTAAGCATGAAAACAAAATACAAACTCTGAACTGATAGAGGAACTAGCTGCCCTCCACACCAACACATGAGGGTGGTGAGGCTAGACAGCCATTTCCTACCTCCTCCTCCAGAAGAAGAGCATGCATTTTGGAAATACAGCACGTTATGCTTGCTCAGCTGAGGTTCCCATTTTGCAACCCCAAACGGACAAGCAGCAAACTGCGACCCCAAAGCCATGTTGTTTGACAAGGCAGGCCACATTCTCAGCAGGTCTCATCACATTTGCTTGGTCAGGGTGTTGCCGGCTGGCCCCTTCCAGCTGGGAGGGTGTACCAGCTCCATTTGCCTGCAGAGAGCACTGCTCACAGCCTGGCACCACATGGCCAACCAACTTCACAGGCTTCCCCTTCACGCTTAGAAACTCTCCTCTTGTGGGATCGAATTTAGGGCTATGACCCACACTCAGACCAACGGACTTCCTCAAGAAATTCTGGAAGAAATTCTCTGTGTTGTTATGCAAAGTGTAGTTTTAAAAATAGTGAAAGAGATATAAAGAGATTTCTTCTTCATTATGACAGGATAAAAACATACAGCACAAACAGGGAGAGACAAACGGAAAACAAAACCTGACATGCAACTCACACTGACAGAGAAGCTTAAAAACCTTTAAGTAAAGGAGAAAGATGACTGAACAGCTCAATATTCCTAGCTGTATAACAAAAATTAATACCTGCGCAATGATAAACATTGCAGCATAACAAGCGTAAAAGGACAAGGAAAGTCAAACAGCTCTACAGAGTATCAGGTATAGACCAATCTCCCTAAACACACAGTTTTTTAACTACCACATAGCCAGATAACACTTGGAAGTACAATTACTTAGCATGAAAGCTGGAGGTGGGTTTTTTGATCAGGTTTGGGAGAGAAAAAAGCACTTTTAAATTTCTACGCATATACCACTTCCATAGTATTTATCACAGAACCATAGAATGGTTCGGGTTGGAAGGGACGCTACAGATCATCTAGTTCCAACCTCCCTGCCATGGGCAGGGACGTCTTCCACTAGACCAGGTTGCTCCAAGCCCCTGTGTCCAACCTGGCCTTGAACACTGCCAGGGATGGGGCAGCCACAG
>JAVHNF010040542.1:11695-22400 GCA_034783455.1 Micropsitta finschii
GTGTTGGTGTCACATGGGATTGGGAAGGGGGGATTACAGCAGTGCTCATGTGTACCTTATCAAACAATTCCAGAGGAGCTGAAACTGCAGCTGACAGCACTCTAGATCTGATGCAGCTTGGCAGAGAGAAAGGCAGAAAGTCATCTTGCTTTTCAGACCAGGGCAGAATTAGGCCCACACCTGGAGAAATGTATTACCTGGAAAGAAGTTTCTTGCTTCATGCTAGTAACTTCACAATTAGAGACTCAGTTGGCAAATTCAGCTGTATGCTTAAAATGCCTAAATTCTGCAACAAATCCCTCACTGTTCTTAATCCTTTGTTTCCAAACATGAAACCAACAAAAAAAAAATAAAAGATGTTCAAACTATATATATGATTCAGTACCAAAATAACCCAGACAAAAAAGCATGAAGGCCCTTGTGGCTCTGGAAATGACTAGTCCAGAATATTCCAGAATATTAAACACTATCAACTCACTCATAAACAAATCAGTAATCTTGCTCTGGAATGAATAACCCATAGAATTTTATACTGACATATTCCAGAATAGCTATTCTAGACTTTTCTTTTAATCAGTTGCTGGAAACAGTAAAGCCCTGAAGGCTGAAGAGAAGACAGAAAATTAAATGATAACAAAAAAAAAAAATCATCTCACTACAAAATTTTTCAGTGAAAGTAAAGTAGTAGATAAGGACTAACCTTTTTTCCAGATTTTAAACTTTTTTTCCTTGTTTTAAGATTTTCAGTATGAGAGATGCTTTTTGTCAGGGGAATATTTTTAGGAGACCTGCCCTTCTTGGGAACTGCAGACTGTCCAGGGGGTTTGCCCCGACCTGGTTTCCTGCCCCGTTGCGCTGGTACCGGAGCAGATTTCTGTGGAGACTGCATTGAACGCCGGGTCACTTTGGAAGGGGAAGATTGGATTTTTGCACTGCTCTTTGTAATGGAAACTGAGGAAAAACAAAAACAAAAGGGAGGGGGGGGAAAAAAACCTCAAAATGAATGATGGAAAGAAACTTTTCTAACAAAGGCTTAAAAAAAAATAAAAATGTGGTGCACAATTTACAATGTAAAATAAATATACTTGGATATTTTGAACTTAAGTGGTTGGCATGTAACTACAGAACTTTATTAAAGCAAAAGACAGAACTCTTCATAGTTCTTTTAGAAGGTCTTTCCCAAGATAAAAACATTCAAACAAATAAAAAAATAATTAACCCACTCACATTATAAATGTTTCCTATAATTTAACTATGGTATTTACAAAGTGCCATTCATCAAGAAGGCCTTCAAAATACTTCAGAAATTATAGAGCTCATAATATATCCATTCTCTAAGAGAAGTTTCCACAATTACAAGACATGCCAACTACTTCTAGGGAGCTAAAAAAAACCCGAAGAAAATCACCCTACTAATGAGGAGACACTAATGATAGGAAATGTATCATGAATGAGTACTTATCTGAGATGCCTGTTTAGAAACTTAAATTCACATAACTATACCCAGATTTTTATACCTGGAGCTATTCAGACTTAAAATTTTATTTGGAAGAAGGTCTTCCAAAAATCAATCACAAAGTATCATTTTAATTCAGTCTTAACACTGAACCAGTTCTCTGTTGAATCACCTATCCCAATACAAAATTGATCCAATACGTATATGAGGTGACTGTTATATAACCTGGTATAAAGCTGCAAGACATAATCAGAATTCACTGGATAGAACTTCCTACTTAGGAATGTTTTCCACACTATTCTCTGAAGTAATAATGATGATTTTGTTTTAATAATCCCCTTCACAATGGAGAGATTAAAACACCAGAAGGATGTCAAACAGAACCCACAGATAAGGACATATCCTCAAAGCAGAGATGTACCACACCATGCTACAGCAGCACCTGCGGCCAATGAAACGCAATTACTAAGTCCAAAAATACAACAAATATTCTATTTTCTTGATCTGATTGCTGGCAGCAGACAGATCAATTGAGGAAGAGGTAAGCTGAAAATTAAAACGGGAGATATTGTGACAGCAAACCATCCTGGTGAGAGCTATAGGAGAGGATCACACAACAGAGTTAATTTGAAACCTTTAGACTATAATCAGATGGCTTTCTAGTATCACACTGCCCCCACTACAGACTTTTGTATCTCTGATGATGAAACTCCCATGATTCCCCCTAACCCAAGACACTAGAACTTAATGGGACACAACAAAGTGCTGCAAGTGAAGGCTCAAGTGGGCTTTGCATCATTCACCAGTGCCTGATCCAAAGCACTACTGCAGACTGAAAGCAAAGCATAAGGGGCTGCCAATAATTAATTTCCAGGATTTTTGTGAAATTGGAATGTTTCTTCTCCTAAAATATTAGTATGCTGAGGCTTTCTGGTAGGCAAATAAAACATGAAATAAAACTCAAAGATACATCTGAAATGAGATCTTGAGAAAAGAACATAGTTACAGATCGAGTAACAGTTTTAACATCTAGCTCTATGAGTGATATTCACCTTAACAGCCCAGCAGCCAGCTTTACAACTGTTACTTTAACTTGGAATTTTTATTCAGGAATTCACTGTTATTAAGTATTTGCAACAGAGAATGTCACAATAAGATGAAATACACACTGCAAACAGACTTCTTACAAAATACAAGTACTACTGACACACATTTTAAAAGCTTTAGGAACATTCACATACATGGCTATTTGATTCTGTTACTAATCTAACATTTCTGACGGTATTTCAGAAAAAAATCTCTTCATTATAACTGCCTGCAATCCTAATACATCAAATACAGACATGATATCCCTAGGTATCTGAAAAGGACCACCTCCTGGATGTGCAAAGTGATCACTTTCATTTTATTTATGTATGCCAAAACCTGCTCTCATATGCAATGACAGCTTAAAATAAGATGAACAGAATTTTAACCAAATACTGGCATAACATTACTCTGAGATCTCTGAATTGCTGAATGACACCTCGCATTAAGCCATATGTCTGGAAAGCAAAACAATATCAACTGAATGCTGTACAATTCAGTACTATATATTGTGTCCTCTATAACGCTTGCACTAAAGTAAAATGAAGCTATTTTTACTTGTGCTACACAACTATATATTTAGCAAAACAGTCACGACCTCCAAAAGAAACGTTTCACAAATTACTTGTGTCCCTGCCTATGTTGAAATCTAACAAATGCATTTCTGTTCTCACACAGTAAAGACAGAGCTAAGGTTAAATATACAGCTAATCGCAACGTCAACAGGTTCTAGGAGCACAGGTATGAGTTTCAGGACACTGAGTAATCCCTATTCCCTTCCAAAAGGACATTTACCGGACAAAGAGTAACAATGCAAACAGCTTCGACCACTTCAGGCTGTCCTCTTGAACCACACACATCAAGTATCTTCCTACCTGTATACTCCAGAGGACCAAATATTAGCAGCATTAACCATTAAGGGGGGGAATCAGGTCCCATTTGATATTCTTCCTTCTGCCTAGGGCTGAAGCTGCTTTTTTCAATAGGCAGGACTGCAACAAAGCCCATGCTGCCTGGGCAGCCTCCCAGAGACAGCAGCAAATGAGGAGGCTGCTATTTGCATTTGTTGATTTAAGAGAGGATGGGGGGAGCACAAAGGAGTGGGAGACTGCTAAAGTAATTCCCATATTGTCTGCAGGCTGTATTGACAGTGATCATCAGTCACCTGCTCATACTTCCTTCAACCCAGCCTTCAGAGGGAGACCAAAGGTTACGCTGGGTCACAGGATCTGAAGGGAAATGAAAAGACATGCTAAAATCGAGCTGCCAACCCACTGCATCTGTAGACAGAGTTATCCCCACTAGGCCACATGTTCCAAAAACTAAGATGTTTTAATAGTCTCATGAGAACTTGTTAAAATACAACGATGAAAAGAATAGAGGAAAAATGCCAAGCTCTGCTTGCAATTACTGCAGTATTTAGCTGGAATATTTACAACCAAAAAAGCACATTTGCCTTTTCAGGATGCTGCTTTGCATCACAAAGGCCTTCTCATTTGCACAAACAAAATCAAGCATTTGTGTCATGTTGCTCTTCTACACAAATTTCCACTCCTCCAGTTTCAGGAGAGGGATGCAATGCATGGCATTCTTTCCCAAGTCTCTTATTTACACCCAAAACCTACTGGCATCCTCAATAACTGAGGAGCAGAGGTCTTGCTACACAAACATACTTTACCACTGCAATGTTAGCAACTAAACAGCGTTTTCAAATACACACAGCTCTAGTTACACTGTCATGTTGGTGAGGGCTATAGGTGACTACCTTCACACAACACACAAACACCTTCAATACTTCCAATTACTGCTCACTCAAAACCTTCTCATTTCCTCCCCAAAACTATTCTGTGAGAACCCCAACACCTATAAACTTTGTATCTAACGTATGTAAGAGAAACCCCAAGTCCACTGTCTTGCAACTCGCAGCTTAAAGATGCATTGCCACAACTCAGTTCTCATTCATGCAAGCAGATCATCCACTAGAGCCAACCAAACTCATTTGCATGAGAAGGACATGAAAGATTAGACTTCAGATGAGGGCCGAATTCCGCTGGTAGAAGCAGAAAACCTGACCAGACACATGCAGGACTGCAAAATTTGACCCCAGAATGTTATCCCAAAGATCTCTATCTAGAGTAAGTCAGATATTTAAGACAACTGTGAAATCTGAAGCTACTGAAACCTCCAGCGCTTGGGAAGGGGATGGGAGAGATGACAGCTTTGAAGCCTGAATTCTCATGCAATTCTAATTAGTAAAATTCCCTCAAATAATCCACAATGATGGTTTCACTCCATGTTTTTATGCAAAGCAAAGGGAAAAAAGGTTCAGATTAGTAGTAATATTTAAACATTAGAAATCTACTATTCAGTTAGTGTCACAGAACAGCAATTACAAGACAAGACTTTAAAAAGCTTTGGTGAAATGACACAAAACAATATAGGGGCCCATTTTGCCGTACATTCTGTGAATACAGCATAGCTACCTTAGGTGAAGGTGCCAATTAGGACTGTAAAAACAGTAATTCAGTATTTAAACCAGCATTTCTTTCAAGACACAAACGATTCATTTGTACTGAACAACTGCATTGTTCCTATGCCCCCACTGAGACACAAGCCAAATGTTCTTCTGAGAACCTAAAAACCCAGCCTTCCTCTCATTTATAGATAAAAAAAATGAGGTGAACAGATTTAGCAGATTACTCTAAATCCATGTGAGCATTCCACAGCAGAAGTAATGGAAACATCCCTCCTCGGTTCCAGCCTGGGATTTTAACTATAAAATTAACCTTCTTTAATGCAGTAGGTTATTATCATGATAGTTTTGACAACTGGCAAAGGAGGTGGAAAAGATTAGCAATTTTTCTAAACAGCTTACTGTCAAGGATTATAAAAATTTATGTCCTTATGTCTCAATTGAACAAGAGAGCCATACAAAAGCATAAGTATCTGTAATACATGACACCTCTTTCTATCTGTGTTTAGATTACTTCTGGTTAAGAGGTAGCTGTGAGATACTAATTGATATGTTGCTATGATACGAAGTCAGTTATAAGTCTCCACTTTGTGATCTAAAAAGCAACACTGCACTTGGAAACTTCACCATCCACCTTGGCAATAAATGGCCATTATGGCTTGCAATTTTCTTTGTTCTGGATTTTTGTTTCTGCTACCTGTATAATAAAAGTAAAGGAAAAAAAACCCAACAACAAAACCCAACCACAACCAACCACTAAACAAATGACAAACACCAAACAAAACAAAACCAAACAAACAAAAACACAAACACAGAAGACTGCTCCTATCTTCTTTAAAAAATCCTGTCCTTCCTTTCACAGACCTGAAAGGTGAAATGGTGAAAGGTGAAATGGATGAAAAGGAGAGCTCCAAGTGACATAAACAAAATTAGAGGAGGGCCACAAGGATGATCAGGGGTCTGAAGCATCTCTCCTATGAGGAGAGATTGCAGGAGCTGGGCCTGTTTAGTCTAAAGAAGAGAGAAGACAGAGAGGGGATCTCATTACTGCATGCAAGTATCTCGAAGGTGAACGCCAGGAGGATGATTCCAGACTCTTTTCAGTAGTGCCCAGAAACAACACGAGGAGCAATGGCCATAAGCTAGAACACAAGAAGTTTCACCTCAACATGAGGAAGAACTCTTTAACGTTGAGGGTGGCAGAGAACTGGAAGAGGCTGCCCAGGGAGGTTGTGGGGTCTTCCTTTTCTGGAGACATTCAAAACCCACCTGGATATGTTCCTGTGTAACCTGCCTTAGGTGGCTCTGCCTTGGCAGGAGGGTTGGACTAGATAATCTCCAGAGGTCCCTTGCAACCCTAACAATTTTGTGAAGGGAAAACATTTCTTTCCTAGTGACTTCCCCAGGCAGTACTGTAGCACCCTCCATCCCTCACCCCCAGTCTCCCACATTTTCAAGCACTAGGCAAGCCAGCACTTACAAAACAGTCCTGTGAAAATACTAATCAAACTCCATCAAAATTCACTGTTAACCACACACACACATCACTTCCAAAAAAGCAACTTTTAATAGCCTGGCTGGGGCAGGGGTTGTGCAGAGTGGGGACTATAAGCAAAATAGAAGAAAGGCTCTTGAAAAGACCTCTCCAGTTGATCTCCAGAAACCAAGAACTGTGAAAAGCCAGCTTCTAGTCTCACCCCTCAATAAAACATTGCTACTGCAACCACATTAACAAATAAACCAAACACCCATCCCCCCTCCAAAAACCCCCAACAAACCCTCCCTCAAGAAAACACAAAACCCCCAAACAAACAAACAAACAAACCACAAAAGAAACCAAACTGAAATAAAAAAAACCTGTATTTTGTTGATAAACTGAGAAGGAAGAGATCAAGTAAGTACCAAATAAACTATCAAAGCAGCAGAAACTTGAGCTACCTGAAGACAATTTAGGTGTGCTGACGATGAATCTGTCAAAAAGCCTGCCAAAGCCTAGCTCTAGCCATCAGGCAGGAGTTTTAACATCCTGATTCTTCACCCCTTCATTACTAGTTCTGCCCAGGTTTTGCTATTATTTTTCCCCAAATAGCATCAGCATCAGGATGAAACACAGGCCCAAAATATAACAAAAAAATGCAACAAGTTTCAGGGGGAAGAAAAAAAGAAACACTGAATGTGGTTAGTGCAAACCACGATTTGTTTTGTCTCTATATCTGAATGGCAGCACTGATATTCTTAACATAGCTTTTATGTACTAATACTGGTTTGGAGAAAATCCACTCAATCCATTGAGCAACACAACCACTGGTGACATTAGTACCCTCAAGACCTGAACAAGAGCAAATAAAAAAAAAAAAATACATATATACATTTTCCATGTACCAGTCAAAAATATATGTGTTGGAATACTTCAAATTTAAAAGAAAATTACAACTACCTTATAAATAAACATGGTAAGATGGTGAGGAAACCAGATTTACAGTAAGGACACAGCTTTGGGAAAGGCGAAACCTTTTTTATTAGTGATTACTACCCTGCAGTAGCACCATCCAGACCTTACTGTAAGATGCCAAGAAACATTAATACCAAATAAAAAAGGCTTAACATGTGAGAGAATGTGGCAACTCAGACTTTAGCCTGAAGCACTGAGGAGTTTTTCATGTACAGTTCTGAAGACAGCATAAATCTGCTTACTGTATGTGCCTGATTTAACTACTGTGACCTGCTTGTGAAAAGAAGCTGGCTGCACTGAGAGAAAAATGAAACCTCCAGCAGTATGAAATTGTACCATTTCAGCATTTGGTTTTTCCTTTAATGAAACTTAAGATTACCATGCTTATCTGACTTTGGTTTTGGCTACTTTAAATGAAGCAGAGTCTTTTCACAGATCTAACTGTAGCTCTGTCTAAAGTTTCAACAATTCTTTCGTTTCATATGCAAACATACAGAGTAGTACTTAAATTTATATTGGTGTTGCACATTTGTGTACAACTCAGCTGAATACATAGAACACCTATTTTGACATAATTTCATTATCAATAACAGAGAAGTGCATCTTCAGTAGCTAGCTTAGAAAAATATGCATAAACAAAGCAATGAAAGCACATCCAAAAATGAAAGAAAACCAAACTAAAAAAAAAAAAAAAAATCACAAGACAGACAAATAAGATACTTTTTAATCTCTCCTTGAGCCTGTAGTGCTGTTATTGCTGCAGACAGCTTTTGAGGGAGACCTTTAACATCACAGGCTGATTAGCGTAATGAAAGAAGATTGCTCTCACTGACAATAAATGCACTGAATTGTGAGAAAAGCGATGAGGGGACAGACGATGAGGGAGGGGAGAAGGGAAGGGAGGCCCTGAAGCGGGATATGGGCAGGCTGGATCCATGGGCTGAGGTCAGCTGCATGAGGTACAACAGGGCAAGCAGCTTGCAGTTGGGACACAACAGCCCCATGCAATGCCCCAGGCTTGGGGAAAAGGGGCTGGAAACTGCTCGTGGAAAAGGACCTGGATTGATGGAGCTGAACATGAGCAGCTTGTGCCCAGGCAACCAGGAAGCCCCCAGCATCCTGGCCTGGATCAGCACCAGTGCGGCAGCAGGGCCAGGGCAGGGATTGTGCCCCTGTGCTGGGCACTGGTGAGGCTGCACCTCGAATCCTGTGCTCAGCTCCGAGCCCCTCACTACAAGAGAGACCTTGAGGGGCTGGAGCGGGGCCAGAGAAGGGCACTGGAGCTGGTGCAGGGGAATGGTTGGACTGGATGAGCTGAAAGGGCTTTCCCAACCCGGCTGTGATTCTATGATCCCTGGCACCGGTGACTCCCGCGCCTGTCACAGCCGCACAGGGGAGCGCAGCCACACTCACACATCAAAGCAAAGAGGAAGCAAAACCTCCACACACTGTGGTCCTGCAGCCTCCCCTCCCAGCGCCGCTGCGAGGACCTGAACGTCTTCAGAACCACAAACCAGGAGGGACCGGGCCCACGCAGGAAACACACAGCAGCAACCCCCAGCTCCCCATCACCAGTAAGAGGGCAGGGACCATCGCGTTGTGATGTCCTCCAAGCCGACACCAACATCAGCCGTGAGCATGCAGTGCTCCTCCATGGCCGTGCATCCCAATCCCATCCTTCTGCCCCTTCCTTACCCTCCAGCTCCCCGCCGGGGGCCGAGATCTTGGACATGCAGAGGTGGGCAGTGCCGATGACATCGTTGTGTGTCAGACGGTCCCTGCAACGCAACCGGTGATGCCACCGCAGCACGGACCAGGAGGGGCTGCCCAGGGGGGTCTCATCCCGCTCCTCCAGCTCGGTTTTCCTAACCCCACTCACCAGTCGGTCACCCGGATCCGCATCTTCTCACACATGGAAGGGAACTGGGAAAAGAGGGAGAGGAGCAGTGAGCGGTGGTGGGGCCGGGTGGGTAAGGGGCCATAGGGATACCCGTGCTCACCATCGCCGGCAGTGTCAGGCACTGGTTCCACTGCGGGTTGGCGTTCTTCTCCAGGATCCTGGAGTAGAGCTGGAAGTGGAGATGGGGATGGAAGGTCAGTGCTGCTCATGGATGTGTGCATGCCAGGAGCTGGGATGTCCCCAGTGCCCCAAAACACCAGCTCTGTTCAATGGGTGGCCTCAGGAGGCTCTGCATTGCATGGGTAAAGCCCGCTGTGCAGGAGGCAGAGGATGCTGTGGGCTGCTCAAGGAACTTCCCCACCTTGGGACCACCGGAACTCACACCATTCCCACTGTGGTTGCTCAGGACAATGTCCCAAGGCTCTGTCCATCCCTGGGCACCGTCCCCAGAGGAAGATCTTTGGGCAGAGGAGACTTCCAGCCCTTTGGTGATGCTCAAAAGACAAGCGGTGGATCGTGGACGTGTTGCTTAGTGAAGGACACAGCAGCAATGGGAGTCGGATGGGGCTCTACAAAGCCCCTCCACACCCTGGCTGGTCATGGGGGGACATTTGGTGGCGTGGGACCAGTCCTTCTCTCCCTTCAGACAGCCCCAAGCAGCAGCAGAACCCTCTGCTGCTGCGCTCTCCCCTTCCCCACAGCTCAGCTCCTCCATCCCCATTCTTAATGCAACAGCACCGTGAAGAGCCCAGTGAAGGAATGAACCCATCACAGCCCAGCACACCCTGCCCAGTGCCACCGCTCGGCTCCAAGCGTGCCACAGGGATGGGGACAGGGATGGGGACATCAGCAAAGCAAATGACTCAGTATTCCCCATGCTATGACCAAGTTTCCCCATGGAAAGCTGCTATCCCAGCCCCGGGGACCTGGAGGGGACCCGGCCCCACTCCAGCCGCTCACCATCTTGCCTGCAAAGCTGACTTCCACAAAGGGATCCACCAGGTTCTTCTTGTTGCTCTCGAAGCCAAAGATCTGCCTGACGTTGTCCATGACGGCATCATCCACTGGGAGAAGAAGGAGATGCTGGAAGCCGATGGGAGCGCATGGGATCCCGATGGTCCCAGCTTTCCGGGCAGGGCATCCCCCCAGGGACTGCGCTGCTCCATTGAGCCAGGTGGGTAAAACCAGTGTGCACCAGTAAAAGGGAGGGCTCTGGGGAGACCTTGGAGTAGCTCCAGGGCTTAAAGGGGCTCCAGGAAACCTGGAGAGGGGCTTGGGACAAGGGCCTGTAGGGCCAGGCCAAGGGGAATGGCTTGAACCTGCCAGAAGAGGGGAGAC
>JAVHNF010040542.1:22500-41879 GCA_034783455.1 Micropsitta finschii
CTTGTCCCCATTTTTTCTTTTGTTTTCTTTCTTTTTTGGAAAAGGTTTTACTTCTGTTACAAATAAAAAGGTGGGTTGCCTTAGTAACTGCTATTTCCATTTAAAGACTAAATACCAAAATTATTTTATATAGAAACAGCAAACAGAAACTGCTCTGACAATTTCCAGTCATCTGCCATCTACTTCAATCATAAGCCTCAGCTACAACTAACTACAGTGCAATACAAGAATATTCTTAGGCATAGTAACAGCTTTTGGATAATGCCAACTGAGTAAAATTAAAATTACAGTCTATGGTGGTTAAATAGAAATGCGTAATATGTTTGGCCTAGAAAAAGGGTGAACAGAAAACATTCAAAAGATATCAAACATAAAAAGCCTTTTTTAGATAATACTAAAACAATGGGACTGAATGTTTGCTTGCATTTATACTGACTCCAAGGAAACTCATCACGTCAATTCCCGTATCAGCACCCCTCTTCATAAGAGACCGGAAACAAGCTCCCCCACATGAAGTACCAGCAGCAGAGGCCAGAAAACTAAGACAAAATAAGCAGTAGAGTGTTGGCAGAACATACAGCACTTAGGAGATTTAGGGAAGCCAAAAGATGAAATGCCCAACCTACTGATGGTGCTGTGCAAGTCTGTCCTTAAAACTGTCTCAAGTTCAGAGACTTAAAAAGGTGGTTAATGCAATGCCAACACTCTAGCGGCAAAGCGTAGAGAGGACACCTGATGTTAGTACTGGCAAAGTTGCTAAAAACTCTTGTACAGAACAGAGGTAGCAAACCCAAAAATAAATACGATGTGTTGGATTGGGAGAACCAATCACAGCTTTTGTAGGGAAAAGTCACATCTCACTGAAATCATTTCACTGCTTTTTTTAAGGAGTCAGTAAGCACGCAGACAATGGAAAGTTAATGGATGTAGTCTGTAGATTTGCATTTGACAAGATCTCACACCATAGTCTCTCTCAAAACAATACCTATCTAGCACTGAATATGAGGGAAGATCCTCATGATCTTTCTAAAGAATTTCATGGAAAATACCTAACAGCAGCCAGGAAAAAACAGACATGTTTCCACAGTCGAGAGAGGACTCTAGAGATTTCAGATGAGATTTCTGCTTAGGCTTGTATCATTTGATTCATATATGGAATCAAATGGTAGACAGTAAAGCATGAAATGGCAACAACTGTTGAACAATTATTTGAGTCAGTAAAGTTATGTAAAAAGATCTTGTAAAGCTGAGCAGTTGCTCCGTAGAGGAAGTAACAGATGAAACACAATGTCAAGAGATTAAAAAAAATGCAGCTTCTGTGATCAGTGTTGGGCTATTAGCCCAATTCTAAGATATACAAAAATGGTATCATAGAATTGAAATAAGTATTTCTATGATAGTATTAGTTCATTGCTTGATAGGTAGTCCAATAAGCGGAAATCCCTTCATGAATTACAGAAGGAAGTGAAAACAAAACAGAAACCACCACTATGCCACTATGTCTTAAGTACTTTGTGCACTTCTGGTTCCAGTGGCTTAAAAACACCATAACTGAAATGGAAACAGTACAGAAGAACAAGGTTGATCAGAGGCATTAAACTGATCCCACAACAATAAAAAATGAAACAGAATAGGATTTTACAAGTTTGGAGTAAAGATAACTGAGGGAAGCTATAATCTAGGTCTACAAAATCATGATGTATATGAAGAAGACAATTAGGGAATGTCTCTTTCTGTACAAGTACTGGAAGTACAAGAAGCTATTTCGGTACAAGAACATGAGGACAAGAAACGAAGCTACCATCAAGAAAAAGGATATCACCTTTTCCAGAGAACATATACTCAAGTACAGAGCTCCTAAGTACAGGATGTTGTAGGTGATGAAAGTGCAGACTGCTCCAAAATATAACTGAACAAAATACATTGAGCTCCTCCAGAGGTACTCAGCATAAAGTGTTATTCTGGGCTCGGGAGGTGCTGAGTTGTAGACAGCCAGATACTAGGAATACTCCTGAAAGCCTCTCTCCTATGTGCCACTGCTGGGAGAAAGCCTGCTAGAGCAGATGATCCTTCAGACAGATCCAACATAGACACTATCATGCCAACTTCCTTCACCAGCTATAGTTCACAATGATGTTCTGAGTGGCAAGTCATCTCTAAAAGCACTTAAGTGACCAGGAGACAAAGAAAACAGTCTACTGCATCTGTAAAATATTAACCTTGGGCCAGCAGGCCAAGCCAACATCAAGCACTGTTGTCAAACCATACATAACAAAAATTATCAGAGATATTTCTAAGGAAGCAAACTACAACGTTGGCTAAGCACAGCTTCTGCTAATATAAATATTGAACACTACATTTTATACCACTGTATGCACACCCTGCACTCAGCCAGCTCCACTTACGTCACATCTTCTGGTAAGGACTGAAAACGAAACATCAACATGAAGATTAAGGCTTGAATGCTCAAAACAGTTAATGCGAAACAACTTTTCATCTACCTTCTTCATTTTGTCTTCTATTAATTGCATCTTGGTTCCTGATCTTATTTGTCTTAAACCAATGCAAATTACAGAGGTATGACTATAAAGACTAAACATACCACGTAATCTGGTGTGAATAAATTTACTCATAGAAGACTGTGTTTAAACTGTTCTTCAAAACCTCCCATGACGGAGGTCATACATTCTCTCTGGACATCCTAAATGGCTAAGACAGTAAACAGCCGAATTAAACTCTTCCCTAATTTTCATATTGTCTGCCTTACTGCATTTCATCTCTCTTTCAAAAAGCTAAATTAGACCTTAAAATGCATGTCTCATGGCAGGAAATTGTTGTGCTAGGTATGGATTCTTTATTGCTTTCATACTTCTATTGCTGGGTATTGGTTTTGCTTGTTCACTAAAACCTGATAGGTTTTTTTCTGTGCTTTAACCAGCATTAAATGCTTTCAAGCTACAAAACCCAAGAATACTTCTCATTATATTCTCTAAAGTACACTTGATTATTTTCACTTTCTGTTGTGGAAATCCAAGGCAAAAATACTAAACTGACTGGAAAATAGTCCAGGCCAGAACACTGCTATAATATTTCAAGTGAATCCCTACAATTTACAGTCTACCATACATTCTTCCTTAACAGGAGCAGTCAACGTAAATGTGACTTACTGAAGAATCCTGACAATATTATCATATTTCTGAATTGAAATTACTTGATTACACTCTCCTTGAAGCTATTATTTACATCTTAATAAAGAATTATCATTACAGTTCTTTAATGGTTCAAAAGCGATCAAATAACAGTGAAAAACATAACCTGAGAGCAAAAAAATTTTCATCTAGCTATGTAGATTTGGTGTGTATAACATGAACAGCTCATAAAAAAAAATAAGCACATGAAGCAAAACTGAAAGAACAAATTCTTTATGCTCATAACGAGGAAAAAAGGAGCACACAATTTTAATAAAAATGCACTTAACTTTGGGTCCGCTGTCAGAATTAAAAATAATGAAATCCACAGCCTGCATCTCCCTGCCCTCAGTTTCTATCATGTGTCCAAAATTCTTAGTTTTGACTGCAAGTCTGTAAGGACCTTGCTTCAGGTTTTATTAATTCCTGAAATGTTAATTGTATTTCATAATAAAGCAATAGAATCCTTAATAATACCTGGTTATTTCAAGCCTTCATCAGATTTGAACATACTTAATTCTGTTTTTTTCATTACCTGAACAACTGGAATATATAATGAACTTTACTACCTGTTAAAGAACTCTTAGATCTCTATCAAGCAAGAAAAATTCTGTATGTATTATCTCAAAATATTGCTCGTTTTGCAGCAGTGAAAGTGAAGTAGACTAAACAATCATTCTTCTATTCAGAAGATGCAATTGGACTCAGCAATCTAAACAAGAATATCTTCTAAAAATTTTACACCACTTATACCACCCCTTTAAGATAATTGTGATAACATAAAATGGCTTTAACATAATTAATTTCCCATAATTACACATCTAATTCATGATTTCTCAGGACAAGGTCAACCTCCTGAAGAAGGTAAGAAAGATACTTTACAGACTGGTAACACAAAAACACTACAACTGAGGTCAGCAGGGTACCTGTTAGATGACTTCTGCTCAAATGTAGTTTGTCCACACCTGACTTCCCCCTGCCTTTGCACCGCAAGTTTGTACTGGTAGATCATCCTGGACCTACCAGTCCAGGTACACACATAGTTCATCCCTTGCTGAAATCTGCTAAAGTGGAATAAACTAGATTATGGGTACTATGACCATCTGCAGTCACTGCAGACAGTAACTACAGACAGGCAGGTGAGAGCAAGGATGCAGAAGTACCCTGAACTGATTTGAGTTAGTTTTTTCCATACGGTTCTTGACCTGTTGGCAAAAGAGTGAGAGAAAAAACTGGGATAGAGAGGGCAGGAAACACAAGTGCTTTCTTCCCCTCTTGCTTCTGCTCCTTTGGTACTTTCAAGTGCGAGTTCTGTGATACCGGTCTACTTGCTTTTACTCACTTAACAACAGCTGTCAAAACGCTCACCATAAGAAAAAATTATTCTGGTCAACAATATTGAAGTGATTCATTAAAATATGGTTCCCCTCTTTAAAAACCTCTTTTCGTGTGAAATTTGAATGGAGTAAGGATAGAAGAGCCTAAACAGTTTGACAGAAAAGCCTTACAACACAGAAACATGACAAAGAGGTCTCCAGTGTAGCAGAGGGATTACATTCAGTGATATCCCTCTTCATGCTGTTTCCCTTCTTTCTAAGGTAGATAGCTGTACATTATAAAGCACAGTGACCATTAGTTAAAGGGACTCTACAACCCTATGTAAAACATCTTTAAAGGCATGAGAATGTTAAAGCATTGTCTTGAACCTGCCTATTCTGAATTTTGTGACTATGAAGGAAGAAACAGTGAATATACACTTTAAACTTCAGTCATCAAAGAAGCAAAGACTACTTTACTTTGTTAGCAGTTAGCTTAAATATTAAGTACTGCTGCAGTCAATATACAGTATCATTAAACAGGAGTATATAACATAAACAGCAAATCTAGTTTAAGTCCAAGATTCTTCATAAGCACATGAAAATGGAAGATTATCAGAAGCCCTCCTAACAGTATTAAATAAAACACATTCTCAGTGTTACTATGAACCAACAAAAATTGTTTCTCAGAAGTTATCCTATTAACTTTAAACTATATAAAGAAAATTTGACAGCATTTCATCAGCAGCAGCTACTCGCAAATCAAATCTTCAGTCTTATCTGCATACAGCCAGCTGGTTTTTAAAATTCTGCTGTAATTGAGGGGAAAAATAATTAAGCAATATTATCAGTCATCTTACCATTGTTCCCTGGTGGTTGTAATGCATCTCCTGTCAAGCTACACCATCCGACTGGGAAAATATCTCGAGAATCACATCTGCACCAATAGTCAAATGCTCCTCTCCAGCCATCAAATGTAACAAAAACTTCATCTCCTTTAACATCTCCTATGGTTGCTGGGCAAATCAAGTATGGGTTCTTTCTATCTATAGCTTCAAGTTTCATTCCAACTTTAAAGCAGTTTGGCACAGGTTTTGGTGGTTCCTACAAAAGTAAGAGTGATAGAATATTTGCATTTCTATGGCCTCTTAAAAAAAATAATAATAAAAAAGAAAACCATCTATTTTTCCTCAACATCCTTACTTCTTACACTTACTACTCTCAACACTTATAGCAGGATTCAAGAAACTTACTTGTATTTTGAATGCGTTTTTGCTCTTCTGTATTATAAAAATCTAGATTCTGTTCCCACAGACACAGCTGGGATAATTAGCAAAATTCTCCATGACAGAAAGACCCTGCTAGAAATATTTACATAAGCAATAGGTTGCACCCAATACATTATGTCTGGGCAGCAAGACAGCAAAGACACTAAAATGAAATTATTACATGCTAATAAAGAGGAAGAGGTTTGCAGGGAATGAATATTTCTGGGGACTGATAACTGTCTGGTAAAAGCTTCACCTCTCAATCCATGAAAAATTCATTAGCATTGGACATTATTTATAGGCCTCAGTTAGCTCAGTTGGCCTCATACCAATTCTAAGTGGACAAAAGAAAAACAAAAACGAAGTCAATGTGACGAGACTAAGTGTACCCCCACAACAGGAGTTGTGACCCAATGGAACCTGAATTACCACCTCAGCCTCAGGAATCTCATTATCCAAAAGCCACCTCAGATGTGCCGGTAGGTTAGCACAGGGAAACATGGCTCTTCATGGCTCATGACAGTTTGTTTTGCATAAAAAAAACTTCTATTTAAAAAAAAAAATAATATGTAATTATATAAAGGTAGCAGGCAAATGATGTGATTGCAGGTCTGAACCCAACTTTTTGATTTGCTGACATACTTGTCAATGTCTCTTTCAGTATTAAAAATGAAGTCATTCAATGTGACAGCAAGGTTTTACCACCTTGACAAAAGATTAAACCAACAAGTCATTTCAGTATTATTGTTGGGTTTATATTAATTTTTTTAACTTACTCAAGCCATGTTTAAAAAAATCAATAACTGTTTCTGCTATTTTCAACTACTTTCTCACTACAGTTTAACTGATGAAAATGTTTAACAAAACCTTTCCAAGCACCACTATATTCCAATGACTTATTCCCCATTGTTGCATTTTTTTTCTTCTCCTATGCACAATCACATTAACATGGTGCTGTTAAGAAATGTGATATGTATTGTACTGACACAAAAAATGAGCTAACACAATTTTTCTAAATAATATACTATACTTCAAAAATCTCCACTCAGGAACAGACATGCCCATCTCAATTGACTAGAAGCAGATCACTTCCTGTAGCTTGCCAATCCAGTTCAAAGTAATTTGAAATAGTCTTCCCCTGCCATGCTGCAGACAACAGGAAAATATCCGGGCATCCTCATTTAAAAAATGTATTCATGGGCTATTGATAAGAAGTTGTTTACTAGCAGTCCCTTTCTTCTTACCTTCTTAAAGAATGTTGCCGGTGCTATTTCAGTTCCATTGAGAGTTCTTAAGAGAAACATTGGCCAAGAAGATGCATTCATCTGGAACCCTGAGTAACAAAGAAAAAATAGCTCTACTTTCAGTTTGTAAAATGAAATAGAAGGATATAAAGTCTGTTTACTAATGCCTCACTGCCTCTCTTTTGGATTTGGCCAAAATAAAAGTAGCCAAGAAGGAACAAACAGGGTCGCTATAGGTGCAGAAAGCCATGCAATACATTTCCATTCCCATTTACTTGCCTGCAGAATCACTCATCATAATTTTTGATACCGTAGAGAAACATCTAAGACTTATTGACATGCAGGTTCTAGTACAGGAGATCATAAGGTTGTCACCCACAGTCTGGGGTCCAGTGGAACTTCCCCAGCATTTGTGCCTAGCTAACTTTTCAGGTCTGCTTTTTGCTTGCATTCTAAAAACAGAATCACAGAACCATAGAACAGTTGGGGTTGGAAAGGATCTTAAGATCATCTGGTTCCTGCTCCAGCTCCTCTCATTTATTGAGATACCTTTTTATGTTCAAGATTCTTGTAATTCTTTCACCAGGCCACAGACAAAAAAAGAACCATCAGTTTCTACTCCCACCCCCATTAAGATAAATAAATAGCCCTAAACCCCCAAAAAATCATAAGAGGAAAGAACAACTATACAATTACTTTTACAAATGCATATATAATATTGGAAAACAAACTGGAAGAGGTTTTGTACTTCAATATTCTTCATTAACAAGGAAGTAAAAAGCGCAAAAAAAAAAAAAAACCACATTTGTTTAGATGAACTACCTTATTCAAGCAGAACTAAGGTTTGGCTGAAAACATTCTCATGCCAGATAATCTTCCCTCAGAAGCAACTACTTTCCAGTTAAAAAATAAAACAAAAATCCTTTTGCTTTCTGTGCTTTCCAAATGGATGTTTCAAAGTAATAAGTAAGATAACAGAGATAGTGGACATTTTCTTCTCTGTCTTTAGCAGTTATATGTCTGGCATGGTTCTACAGAAAACAGACATAATAGAGCAAATTGGAAAATTTTGCACAAAGCAAACAGTAAAAGAATCTGCCAGGAACTGATGAGCTCCCTCATAACTGAGCCTTGACAATTCTCTTAAAAAAAATGAACTAGAAAGGTGGAACATATCTGCTATTCTCGATCAGTTAAAACCATTAAGTCACCTAAAGTTGGATTATATACTATAATGGTTCTTTAACCAGTAGCTTATGCTATCTTGAGTTGAATAAACAGTTTTCAAGTTGGAACTACCTATACAACACCTACATGAATACAAAGCTCCTATTTGATAAATAGTGTTGTAATTTGAGGACTGCTGCACTGATTATCAATCCTGGTTTGACACCAGAGTCTTTATGCAACCTAAACATGTGTGGTTACTGAAACACAATATTCCTAACCAGCTAGGCCAGAAAAGATATATACAGGAACGACAGCTAAACAATAGTTTCAGTTAATTTCATTTGGCCTTTAATTCATCTTGGTAAAACCAGAGAGAATGTTATCCTCAAAGTAATTTGTTGAGAACATTAAGCTCTCTGCAATAAAAAAATAAAAAAATAAAAAATATCACCTACAAGAAACAGAGGCTGGAACAGGAATGCTTTGCTATATTAATCGCTTTCTCAAAATCCTTATGTAATGCATAATTAAACCTATGTAAAAATCAGGTAGGAGGGACTATTTTAGCTAGTTATTATGAACAGAAGCAGAACATTGGTATCCAGAAGGTTCCCTAACACTCAGGAAAAAAAAAAAATAAAAACTAATCAGTTGCTTTAATGTCTAGCAGGAGGTAATTATACACCCAATTAGCTCCCAGCCTTGCCCAGGAACAGGATGCTGTAGAAGTGCCAAAGAGGCTTTTTCAAAAACTTATCTAGGTATGCCAGAACATTTGATTGCTGGAATTTAGCCTATCTCTAGAAATATCTAGGGCAGGAGGGACAAAATAATAGCACTTACATTCTTTTCTGAATAACCAGCAATAGTTCGGAGGGCAGGTAAACTTACACGCCGATATATAGAGAACACCTGGCTGTTTGGTGCTGCACTACCAACAGCCTGACCAAATAGGAGAAACAAACAGTACCCACCCAAGGAGAATCTGCTTCTACTGATGATCATGGAAAGTTTATCTTCTTAAGAGACCAACTGCCTCCATTATACATAACCAGAGTTGCCTTATTCATCAGACTGGTTTAGAAACACATTTGAAAAAGCACTATGCTCCTCAATAGAAGCCATATATTTAGCATGGTACATATGTGCAGCTGAAGGAATAGGTATACTTTTCTCTATTACAATCCTGTTTCATACTCATATCACTGCTTTCACTCTACAAGGTTATACGAAGAACTTCAGAGAGGTTAAACTGAGTTACTTCTCAAAAGTGACACACCCAGGGGTCAAGAGCTTCTAGTGCTTTCATTCAAAACCTCTATACTCCAGAGAAAAGAAGGAAAAAAAGCCCTTCCGGGTTCAAACTTTATCTATCTACCTATCCATCCCAAATGATATTTTTCTAAAAGGCACTCTGGTGGCATTGCTTTTTTTGTGTTTCTAAAGCAGCACAACAAAACAAAAACCTACCATTATAATTTATATAAAGTGTCATAATGGTTATGTCAACTGCTCCTATGTCTGTTTGCCTTTCTATATGCAAATCAAGTTTCATACTGTAGTTAAACGATACTTTTCACTTCCTGTTAACAAATTGGGATGACAAGCTTCTGAGAGGCTACTAAGAGAAAGTATACCTACCTTACTAAATCTCTGATGAGAAATCTGTAATACTTACTAATGACACCAAACCAGATGTAGGTTCCTAACTATAAGATGGAAAAACAGCCATAACATTTAATTTCTTATATTAAGAATGTTATTTCTTGCATCTTCTAAAAATTACAGAAAGTAACAAGTCAACAGGGGAGGAGATGTTGCTGTTGTGGAGGCTTTGGTGTGTGTTAAGATAAATTTTGGTCATTATTTTTCCTTCTTTTTAAAAGCTTAACTGCTTTCAGACCAATGTGAAAAATGTGTTTCTTTAAAGATTTCCACATCTACAAGTTCAAGCTATAACAAATATGGCACAAGAAAGAAGATCTAAGTATACAAGTTAATCACAGCAAAGAAAGGTAATATCCCACTTTACCACCCCAGCAGTTAGTTAAAGTTACCTCTGACTATTCACCACATAGCAAGGAATTCCTTTGTACAGTTCCTTACTTAATAAGCTTCCTCAGTAAGTCTAAGCCCAAGCACTATCTCTCAGTTTGGGGAGACACATAATGTTGTCACCCATATTGCTTATGGAAGGCAAAAAAAATTCTGAATACTATTTCTAAGGACATGAAAGCTACCTTATGTTCCCAAGCATTCGCTGTGATCACAAACCAGCCATGCCAAGCTGCAGATGTTCCACAACACGCATTCATTTGAGGAGAATCACATACAATATAAGCCTGCAGTCTGGTGAAGCTCTGGAGCGCTCTTTTTCCTGCCGCAGAACAGAACGCTGCAATACCTCCGTTAACCCACCCTATGCTGCCTTTCCCAGACCACAGACCAATTTGCTCAGTGCCCGTGAAAACATTCAGACTGCCCTGAGCTGCCGCAACTCCTGCAGCCCGGCTGGGCGCTTCACAGGTCGGTTAACTGCTAGCGCCTTCTAGTGGACTGCTCTGATTCCCTGGGTAGGAGAAAGGCAAGTCAGCTTTCCCTGCTTTTTATAAAGGTCAGTCTAAAAGAAGCACCAAGCAAGAAAACGTTGCAGCCATACACACTAGAATGGGCACATGGCAGCGTATCTCATCATTAAGTGTCAAACAGTTCCATTTATTACTAAGAGATTATTTAAAAAAATCCAAAACAGCAGAACTCAAGCTAATTATTTATTCTGCTCATTCTTATGACAAAAGAATCCAAAAAGAACAAAATGCCACAATTCACCTGGCCTGAATTAGCTTGCTTACCTCTTTTTCAATTAAATAATGGTTTGGTGAAATGTCAGCACCATTGAATTTGCCAAGGCAAAAGGGCAAATCGACTTCACGAAAGCAATACTCCCATGCTTTAGTTGAGAAGCGTTGTTTCTTACCAAGTGGAGGCTGGAGCATGCCCCCTTTCTTTTCACAGGTTCCGATGGGCTGTATGTCTGAGGAATCCACAAGCCTCCAAAAATCATTTTTGTTGTCACTTCCATCCAACCGCAACCTCAGCCTGGCACCAGTGATTCCAATTACTGTAGCTATACAAACTGAGGTAACATTGCGAGGATCACGGGCTTCCAGTTTCATCCCAACTTTGAAATCGTTCGTAGGTGGAATTCTAGACTACAATAAAAGGCAAAAGGCTTTTTCTTATTGCTGTTAGTATGGCTAAATTTACCAGCCAGTTTAATATGCAGCTTTCATGCACTCAAGCATATCATAAATGGTAAATATAAAAAAGCCTTTGAACTTTGAGTGTTCAGCAGCAAGTGAGAAAAGGCAGCTGGATAATCTACCAACAGCAACTGTTTTAGATACTTGATGTTCCTACTGCATAAACATGACTGATTTCTAAGAAGATAAGCATGCCAAGAAGGGTAAACAAGGGAATCCTGATTAAGATATGAACATAAAGATCCAATGATTAATACTTGAAAGGAATAGAGAACAAGGACATTGGGAAACATGACATTCAACTAAAAAAAACCCCAAATCACTCAACCAAAACAAAGCACCCCAAAAACCAACCTACAAAAAAAAAAAAAAAAAAACAACAAACACAAAATTCACAAGCTTTCAATACAAAAGCAATAGTTACTCTCATTATAGCAATATCTGGAAAACTTAAACTGAATTTGGACCCTACGCACTAAACACTACGGAAGTTCAAGGCAAGAAAGTTTCTGAATCAAAAAAATACGCCAATACAGACAATAGAAAAGGGGGTTAGTGTTAACTGCATTAACAGAAAGAAAACAGACAGTCCTAAAGTCACATAAAACTTTAAAGTTCTAAGACAGAAATTGCACCTGATGCTTATTCATAGAGAATTGAATGTATCAATACACATATAATGCAATGCCAATTTAATTATCACAGGGAAAAGAAATGTGATGAATGCGAATCAGTCTTTGAGCAGAACTTTTTGTCACAAGCTAAACAAAAGATAAGGAGAGTATATTTTACTCATGTGTCAACATATTTCTGGCTGGATTGGCTGGATCACAGTCTGATACTGTAATACTGCAGGCAGCAACATCATCTAATGGTGTTCAAAACTTCATATTGACACTAACTGGGACTGAATGCTTCTCACTATTCTCTTTAGATGTCTCCTCATTTCAAGATAAATTTATGAATGGCAATTTTTGCCAACACTGTAATTTAACATAAATCCTTTTTGCACCTTTGCAAATAACAGTCTACAGTGTATTTACAGAAGGCCCTTTTTCAGTACTCTTTCAACAAGATAAATAAGCCAAACACTGAAGTTTCTCTTATGAGAGGATGACTATTCTTCTATCATCCCTGAAGTCCTTTACTGCAACTCTTCCAGTACAAATCTGGTCTTGAACACAGATGCTGATAACTATAGACAGTCTTCTCCATTACATTGATACCCAGTAGCTATCCCATGTAAGCACATGGGAACACAATCTGAATCCCAATATGGGAGGCAGATAGAAAAACCAAAACCATGGGCGTTCACACTCACAAGATTCATATGTCCCCTCTCCTGCGTGCCTGACCAGTCCAGGTGAGGATCCCACAGGAAGCAGAGAAACTGTGCTTCTCTATCTGGGTACACAGGAAAAGGCTGAAGAAATCTGCTACTTCAACAAGTGTTAGTGGTATTTTCCCTCCACCACACTTAATTTTTTTATTAATACAATTTATTAATAAATAAATCTTGCTCTGCTTGCTATGGTGTGCAGGTGCACTATTTACAACACATCCTAGATAAACAGCAGGAGCTCTGGAGGAGCCCAAGCCCAAAATCCAGAGGCACTCAATATTCAGTGAACACTGAGTGCAGCATCTGCTAATGTTGCATTTAGACAACACGCTGTCTGAAAGGGAAGCCTCAGCATATTAAATTTAAAGGGCAATTGAATTTCAGGATATTGCTTGTCCAGCTGTTATGTTCTACAACCACAAAAAAGCAACCAAAATGGAGAAATTGAGGTGATTGTTTGTAGAAAAAGTGAATTGCTTAAATACCAACAACTCAAGGCATTCTATTAAGAGGTAACTCCTCCATGCCACTCTGTTCTTACAGCAAAATAACAAAACCCATTTGGTAACAGCCTCTTTCTAAGATCTGCTTAAACCACATGGGTCTGAGCTTTTTTTATTTAAAATTTTCAACTGCTTGGAAAAAAGTTTCAGGGCATGAGAAAGGGATGTGGAACACTTCGAAATTTTAAGTAGTAATTAAAAACAACTTAGAGCAAAAGATAAAATACCTTCTAAATTAAGATAAATACTTTAATCAATTTCCATTAGCAGTCTGTGCCTGTATCTTGATTTATGATACAGGCTTTAATTTATTGCTCCCTGGGTCATTTTTAATTACTACAAAATTAAAACTTTGTACAATTCCCACAGGTCACAAATTCTGGATATAATTCTCAAATTAAGCTTTTCTCTCCTACTTGTTTTCTGGTTAGCTACAGCAGTGCATTTCCTTGCATTACGTGATAATGACACGTACAATTCATATGTAACCCAATAAAGACAAATTAGTCCTACACAAAGCTCAAGCACTGTAGTTTCTAAAATCTGTGAACATTCTGTAGTGAGAGGAACTAGCTCTGCACTAATTAACATTGCATATCGCTTTCTTCTTAAAAGGTCAATTCTTAGAAAAACTGAAAGTCTGCCCATGTAAATTGTTTCAAAATTTGTTATGCACAGAAATTAAAGCTCTTCTTTCCAACCCACACACTCCTTAAGCAATACAGGTAACCAGGATTTATCTATCTCGGTCAATGCGCATCACTTAAGCATCTTTATTTAAGGTGTTACTTTGTTGTTCAGTTTAGACGTCCTGACCATTAGTAGGGAAGAGGAAGATGTACGAAAGGAAAGGCTTCTGAGCAGCTTTCTGAAGTAGCTACATCTCTCAGCAGTGTACACTCTGGTCATGGCAGTCTACCATCTGAGCATGGCAATAATATCAGAAGGATCCAGTAATGCGCTATTGCCCTCTGCCTCTACCCAAGCCATGTTTGAAGTCTTTGCCTTGAGCTGGTATCCACTGTGAAAAACACATACTGTAGAATTAACCTCTGAAGCTCCACTCACAGCTAGGAACACTGCTAGTCTTAGCTATCTCTCACTGAAAGCAGCATGCAAGGGGCTCTTTGTCCTTTGCCCTCATCTACAAAAAGCAAGATGAGATTCAAGATCTAGTACAACGAAATGCTACCACCTGCACTTCTCTCCTCCTGTTCTCCGTACCTGCAACTACTTCAGATTTACCAAATGATGGTTCTTCTTCGCCTCAATTACATTCTTGTTGCATTTTGTCTAATCCCCACTAGAGGCCAGTATCGTTTACAGTACCATCAGACTACCAACACCCTACAGGATACCTTTCTGAACATGCCCAGTCAGCTGAACTAGACATGCTCCACTTGTCACACCTATTACAGTTATATCAACCTGAACTATCCAATTCCTTCTGCATCTATCTTCCTAACACAGTGAAAGCATACAGACCAAAACTCATCCTATTTAACTTTATGCAGATAAGATACTCCTCAACTTGGGAAAATACCAACACCAGCTTCCTCTACTGAGAGGAAGATACCTGCAGAGGTCAACTCAGTCTCCAGAGGGCTGGAGTCATTAGTTCGTTCGCACAAGATGGCAGACTTAAACTCCATTTGCAAATACATACTAAATCATCTGGCAGTGGGGAATCAAACTCGTAGGGCACAGTGCAAAACATAACACAATACATTAAACACTTTTACTATAAATCCAGTGTTTCCTTTGTATTCCCACATATTCCCCTTGATTTTTTTTTAAACTTCAGTATCTGTTACTCCTTAGCAAAAGCACTCTGTTCAGAACCTATTTGAGAGATACAGAAAAGAAGTGGTGAACAAACTCAGACACACATCTTGTAGCTTGACATTTTTGAAAGGACTCTTTAAAAAATAGGGCAGGAAAAAGGCTCCTCTGACCATCAGCCATATTTTAATTCTCACTAAAACCAAGGTACCTCTAAGATTAATGAAAAAAAAAAAACAAACCAAAAACCAGAAAATATTTTTGAACTCTGATAAAATTGACTAGTTAATGAAAACAGTCTTAAAAGGAAAACAGAGTCCAAAGCTACAATTTTAATGAAACCCTCAAAGTTTGGCTTGAGGCAGAAAGCAAGAACAAAAAACTTCAGTAGCTCGGATCTGCCAAAACTGTAAGCTACTGATAACCAGAGATCAAAAGGAATCAAATGGGAAGTTTGCAAGCAATCTAAACATAGAAGTAGCTCTAGAATCATCACCCTGTAACATGCATAAATACATACACACTTGCAAAATAGCATCTGGCATACCTGTCTGAAACAATGCAGAGGGGCAGCTACTGTTTCAGTCTCTTTCAGATAATCATCCCAATTAAACTGCTCTGGAAGACACAAGATAAAAAAAACACCATACAGACACTTTTTAAAGAGAACTTAAATTAAAAAGGAGGGGTGAGGGAAGAAAGGGTCAGAAAAACTCAACTATCTTGTGGAATTTTTTTTTTCTTTTTTTCACCAACACGATTACTCTCAAACAAAAACTCCAGCTTTGAAAAAACAAACAACCCTTGAAGGAGCTTTAAAGGTACTGTTAATTCATAGGGGTGATCACACAACAGGCAAAATCAATACAAACCTTCCCCTGCATACAAAGATACAAGTCAGGCTTTCTAGACTCAATTTTCCGCATAAGGACCTCCCAAGCATCCTTGTACAAATCATGTTAGCATTTCTGTATCTTAGTTCCCCTATCAGCAGCACTTAAATGATAAACTCATAGGAGTGCTAAGATGATGCATGCTGAAAACCACAAACACATAGATTCTGTTGAAATATATGTTGAGAATACTACCCCCGGTCCACTAGAAAGCAAAAGGATCAGCACAGCCTTCCAACTCCATCTTGTCTCTTTTCATCTGAAGTCTGATAAAGATTTCTCTTTGCAAGGTAAACATTATTATGGCAATGTTCAGCAACAGCATCATGGTATGCTTTCCAGTGTTGACATTGGCGCTGTTTACATGCAGGGGTGAGTGCATTCTGCATTTGATTTAATCAGTATTATCAGTTTTGCACGAATGCAACAGTATGAAGTACTAACATTAAAGATATAAGCAAGCATTATAAATTATAAATATATAAATTAATATAAAGCATAAGAGAAAACCTGTAATGGCAAAAGCTAATGCTTTTGTTCCTCTATTATCTAAGTGAGCAATATTGCTTATTTTTCTTGTTTGGGCAGCTGGCATCTTTCTGATGTTCCTGAAGAGTAAATCATCCATGAACCCCAAAATGATGCAGTGATGCCACCCAGTGGCTCAGCAACGGCCATTCACACAGCTTATAGCAAAAATCCTTGGTGACAATGGAAAGACCACACTAGGTTTACACTAATCTTCCCCAAAACACCATCAGGCACAGTTAAACACATCTCTGCAACATTAAGGAGAGAGGAGAAGCAAAGAAATAATCTGAATATGGCAGCATTTTCCAGCACTCTCACACTGCTTCTCTGAAGGATGCAGAGTGGCTCGAACAGAGTCTGCCTGCATTAGCACATCATTTAGATGAAAGTATACAGTGCCTCAAGTAGAAGAGAACTACCCCCTTGGCCTGCCAAGATCCTTTTTGGCATAACAGACTCAAAAGTGTACAAGTGATTTGTCCTTGGCACTGCAGAGGCCATGTGGTTGTTAGGTATGTAACAAGCCAGTAAAATCTCAAAAGCTGTTAATTTGGTGGTCTGGACTGTACATAGGCCAGTAACAAAGATGTTTCCATGCAACATCTTAAAAGTCTGATTATTTTGGAATGAAAATTTTCTTCACAAATTTATACCATTACATCATTTTTTGTATTACTGACAAAAGGCAGGGTACATTAACTTAAGCATAAGTTAGGTATTTGTATTTCAGGAAGGCATGCTCAGGAAACGGCACTTCAGAGCTTCCTCCAAAAAGTAGCCTCCAAATCCACTGCTCTTTCCACTGACAGGCCAAGGACACTGCAAAAATTAACTATGATGAACTGCTATAGAAGCTTCATCTTACATCATGATGTAAAAGCTGTAATTATGAATCAGAGCCTCACCATGTTAAGGACCATATAAATGTAGATATTTTAGACACGGCACCTTTCACCAGGATAAACCTCCAAAATAATTACCTCTATATACCATCACTTCCCAAATGATCTCAACTTTTTTAACAGGACTGTAAATTTGATGAGATGACCCAAAATTAGAGCAGGAAACAAACAGATTATTTTTTTTTTTTTTTTGCCAATGGAATATTCACTAGAAAGACACATAAAGTAACATAAGCACCCAGCTGCAGATAAAGCCTGGCTTTATAAACACTGCCTGGCTCTTTGCTTTAACTCCTGGCTACCAAAACCTCTTTCATCAAGCACAAATGACCTGAAATTTAAATTAGAACCTCTCAACCTGTGAAGATACGCTGTATTAAATTAAAACCAAGCTCTCAGAGATAGTGCTAATTATAATTTAATTACTCCACTCATAGCAACAGGAGATGACTGTATGCTTGCAACATGTAAGATGCATGTCTAGGAAGATAATCACATTGAAAAAAAAAAAATCTCTGCACAAAAAGCTTCTCTGTATTCTCAGTGTCCACAGGTAAAGAAGTAGTTGTTTTATATATATTTCTAATTCTAAAGCCCTTGAAAACATGCAACTTCTGAGAAATAGAAAACTTTAAGAAAATTAGCTCTCACTAGATGACTTAACATGCATTTCTCTTCCCACTCAAATCCACAGGCTGAATTAAAAAGCTTAAGAAAAACCCATTATGCAACAAGCACAACTTTATAACCACCAGCAAAGTAAAAACTAGAGAGAAAGGAATTTTCATGCTGAAGAACATGCCAGCATATACTGGACGCAGGAAATACGTTACACCAGAATGAAACTAGGACCTTTTGTAAACAAAACAAACAAACCCCAGTTTTTATCAACATAGGACTGAGACTCTAAAACAGTGATCCAAGACAATCAACATGGGCAAACAGCTTAATTTGAAAATGGAGGAAATAAATTTATGCCATAGTTGCCAACACTCCTGGCAACAACCCATGGGTCAATGACCCTTGATGCTCTCTGCAGTTCTGTATCAATACCCTATCACTTCTTGTCAAACCTGCCAATCACAAAGTAACTCAAGCTAAAAGGGACCCCAGGAGGTCTCTAGCTCAGTCTCCTGTTCCTCCAGGGTTCTATCACCCTCAATGTGGTTTTCTTTTCTTTCCATCAAGTAGGAATTTCTCATGCTCCAGCCACTGTTTGTTACTTCTCATCCTTCCACTGTGCCTCTGAGGGAACCACAGAACGGTTTGGGTTGTTAGAGACCTTAAAGACCTAGTTCCAACCCCCCTGCCATGGGTTTCAACCTTCCACTAGACAAGGTAGCTTAAAGCCCCATCCAGCCTGGCATTGAACACTTCCAGGGATTGGGCAGCCTCAACTTTTCTGGGCAAAACTCTGTCCCCCCTACACCCACCTGTCAGGTAACTGAAGACAGGAAGACCATCTTCCACAAGCTTCCTCTTCTGGCTGAACAATTTTTCTGGTTTCAGTACCAGTTTTCTGCTTACATCTTGCATTCCAATTCCTTCTTTTTTTTTTTTGCTGGACTGCCAGCCACCTTGCTCCAGCTTTGCTGGACTGCCAGCCAGCTTGCTCCAGTCAGCTTGCTCTTGCTATAGGACAGCCTTCCTTGTACTGGGGAGCTCAGAGCTGAACACAGCACTGCAGATATAGTCTTTCAAATAATAAAAGCAGCAAATCCCTTCTCCCAGCCTGCTGCCTACAGTTTTGCTGTTAGGACTCGATTTGCAGTTAACACCTTTCACCACAAGAGTACACTGCTGGCTCACACTCAGCTTGCTGCCTGCCAGAATTCCAGTGCTTTCCCGTAGGAATGCTTTCCAGACAGCCAGATTCCTGCCTGTGCTGCTGCAGGGCTCGAGTCTGCCGAGGGGCATGAGGAACCCTCTGTCTGCCTTTGACTCTTACTGGGTTCCTGTCAGAACAATTCTCTAGGA